>JAFIDM010039024.1:68406-85191 GCA_023159025.1 Thereuonema tuberculata | reverse complement strand
CTATGAGTACTGGGCGTATCCAACTGACTAGAGGTACGAACCTTGAAGTCTTGGGTTTCCGGTATGAAATTTACAAAAATAGCGCAGTGAATTCTTTAAATGTCTGCGTTTTTATGCTTATTTCTTTTGTTGTACATGTATTATGCACTTAAAATTTTCCTAATTATAAATTCTTTACAATCGTAAAAATCTTCATCAGTATGGGCATTATGACTTAGTTGGAAAATGTTTCTCCGCTCAGTTGAAAACGATTTCAATGCTTTGATTTGATCGAATCGAGCATTTATCATTAAGATATAAGATTAAAGTAGTTTAAAAATCAGAGATAAGTTATTAAAATGAAGTTAATTGTATTCTTGATTTACATTAATGTTTGAAACATCTCTTCATTTATCTTCAGTTAATAGGTCCATTTTCTAATTAAAAAATGCTATACAACATGTTGAGCACCCAGTTAAGTCTAAGAGATGTATCACATGACATCATGATACATATAATAACTGTCTTCTAAGTAGGAGATACCTAAGTCCGAGGCATTCCAATTTTTCATTATTAATGAATTACTTTGGTTCTCCTTTGTTTTATTTATTAAATACATTTCTTATTAAAAAAATACAAACATAATTATTTTTTTTTCCATTTTTAACTTTCTTATTAAATTCAAATTTTTTAGCAATCTTTTTTCGGCCCCAAAAATTATCAAAAACTCTTGTAATTGAAGATTTATGCATAATAATCACATATTAATGGATAGTGTGAACTCATTTTACCAATCTACTAAAATTTAACCCCCCAAAACACCAGAGGGAATAAGAAAGGCCTTATGGTCTCATTTCTCTATGAAGGGAAAATTCCAACCACACCTCCCCGTAGTGGGGGATGGGCACCAAGGTGGCAAATGTGGCTCTGGAGACCGAATGTCCGCCAGAATAAGCGTTCCAGCCCTACCAATTGACAACGGCCTCCTTGAGGACGTAGGAGCTGGTAGAGGTTCAGGGCACCTTCTTGCCCTTGGAGTGGGAAACTGCTCTTAAAGCCAATGGTATGGAGATGGAGAAAGCAATGAGAAACTACTCCATTAAAGATCTACGGATATCTCTAGTGAAAGCAATCATGGCACGATTGAATATGAAGATGAAGATTACTGATCTTGGGCTTCGGAACCCAAGACCCGGCAGGAGAGGAGAAGGAAACGGGGCCTCTTAGGTCGTTATTCAGCGAAATCCCAGGAATATCAACAACACAAGTATCACCTAAATTGGAACTTGGAATGTAAGAACATTGTTGAAGATAAGCAGAATGGAGGAAGTGAAATATAAAATGAAAGGGAATGATATAAAAATTCTAGGTCTATGTGAAACTAGATGGAAGGGAAATAACGATTTTGTTAGTGAGGATATAAGAATTATTCATAGTTGAGGTAAGTAAAGATTGGGCAAAGAGTGTGATTAATACATATGTGAATGATAGATTGATGATGATTAAATTGAGCAGTACACCAACTGATATGGTTATAATCCAAGTGTATTTTCTCACATCAAGGAAAGAATATGATGAAGAAGTGGAAAAACTGTATGAAAAAATTGAAGAATTATTAAAATTAACAAAAAAGAAAGATAATATAATACTATTGGGCGATTTTAATGCTGTTGTTGGATCTACTACAGATACAGAAATAATACGAAAGTTTGGACTGGGCAAAATGAATGCAAGAGCGGAAATATTGATTGAATTTTGTTCAGAAAATGGATTAATAGTCCCTAATACTTTCTTCGAGGTCCCGGTAAGAAGACGATATACTTGGATAGCTCCAAGTGATGAAAGATATCAAATTGATTACATCCTGGTAAAACAAAGATATAGAAATCAAGTAAAATCTAGTCATAGCTACCCTGGCCCAGAGATTGATAGTGACCACAAGATAGTAATACCAAAATGTAATATTAGGCTTAAGAAAACTAAGAAATTGGGACATAAAAAGTGGTGTGTAAAGAAATTGAAAGATGAAAAAATATGTAAAGAATATCAGGAAAGGCCTAATCAATTAATAGATGATTCTTCCTTGGATGACTAGGAAAACATAAAGATGGGAATAAGAAAAGCATTAGAAGAAATATTAGGAGGAATGAAATTTATATCAAAAAAGCCTTGGATGACAAAGGACATAATGCAGTTAATAATACAAAGAAATGAACTTAAAAAGAAAAAGAATATAGAAAGTTATACGAGAATTAAAAACGAAATAACTGATAAATCTAGGAATCAAAAAGAGAAATGGACAAAAGAAATTACTAAAAACATTGAAGGTGATATTAAGGATAGGAAGGCAAGATAAAGTGAATTATAAAATTAAAAGATTAATACCTAACACAAAAACGAGATCAACAATGGTCAAAGATAAAAAAGGCAAAATTTTATCAAATAATGGGGAAATCTGTGACAGATGGAAAGAGGATATGGAAGAATTGTACGATGATAACATGGAAAAAAATAATAACAGATTTATTGAAAATATAAACTATGCAATCGTAAAAGATAATTTCGGTCCATCAATATAATAGAAGAAATTGAACAGGCTTTTAAAAATAAAAAAACAGTGAAAGGCCTCAGGATATGAATCTATTGAACTTTTGAAAAATGCGGGAAATAGAGCAAAAACACAATTGTTTAATGTAATCAATGATTGCTACGAATCCGGTGAATTACCGGAGGATTTTGTGAAAAGCAGAACTATTACACTATCAAAAAAGGAAATACACTGGAATGTTCCAACTATAGAACAATTTCACTACTATCGCATGCTTTTAAAATCCTTCTACATAAAGTCAAAAACAGAATTAAAGGGAAAATTGCTGAATATCTACATGAAGATCAATTTGGCTTTCGTGTTGGTAGAGGATCTAGGGAAGCAATTTGCGCCTTGAGAATGACTCTGGAATAAAGTATGGAAAGGAATAGGAAAGTTTATCTGACATTTATAGATTTAGAGAAAGCATTTGATACAGTGAGATGGGAGATAGGAGGAAATAACTTTGAACAAGTATCAGAGTTTTGCTATTTGGGAAGCTACATTACAGAAGATATGAATGAACAGAAGTTCTCAGGAAATAAAAAGAAGAATAGCTATCATGAAACAAGCATTGCAAAACAAAAGAAATATACTGACATCAAACCATCTGGATATTGAAACTAAAAAGGCCTTTGCAAAAAGTTTTTTATGGAGCATCCTGATGCAGTGAAACCTGGACGTTAGGGAAACAAGAGATTAATCGCCTTCAGGCAGCTAAGATTTTGATATAGGGAGAGTGATAAAAACCAGTTGGACTAATAAGAAGACAAATCAAAAAGTTTTGGAAGAGGTGGAAGAACAGAAAAAATTATTATAGGATATGAAGAAAAGAAAAACAGCATTTTTGGGACATATGATAAGACATAACAGTTTTTTAAAAATTATTCTGGAAGAGAAAATTGCAGGAAAAAAGGGAAGAGGAAGACCAAGAAGAAAATTCTAGGATGACACACAAAGGATTCTGGAATTCCGAAGCTATTATGAATTAAAGAGAACGGCTGAGGACAGAAAAGCATGGCTGCAGGGACAAGGCGATGCCTTTAGTATCTGATGACTAACATTGAACGATAACAATATAACAATAAAAAATAAAAATATAAATAACTTTCTGGATGTAAATAAACATCATACACGTAAGAAAAAAAAAGGCTTTTCTTCCTGAATTCAAATGTAAAATTCTTATGTAAAAACATATAGTGGATTCCTGTCTATCATTCAAGGTTTATTTAATTATTGCTTTAATTTTCCTTAATAACTTGATAGTGAAAAATGTCGTTTGAAATCCTAACGAATTTTCAAAATATTTCAGCAGTCTGTGCCATGGCAAAAACTTCTTCAGGTGACAATTGAAGAAAGGAAAAATATCTGCTGCAATGAAAATTCTTAGCTGCTTCAGTATTAAGAAGTTCATCTTCTCACATTTTTAAGAGATATTTACAAGAATTTCAGAATAAAGAGTCCAAAAAGTAACATTAAGAAAGAATTTATAAAAGACATTTAGTTTTTAATTCATGCCTGAACCTGTAAACTTTATATGACAGAAAACTCTCTATGTTCTTTTCAATTCAACGTGACTCATACAGCTCAGTGCTAGTATTCTTCTCTACGGACTGAAGACAATGTATATACATAAAATAAAAATATTCATCTGCTGTTGTCACTGAACAAATGTGATATTCGGTGAATCCTAAATGATTTGAAATGGATACTTCTTTGAAATCGATTTGAAATAATACTTCTCCTTCCATAACCAAATGATTGATTAATGTATTTGATCGCACGGGGAAAGAATGCCCAGTAGTTGAATAATATATTTAAAAATTTCAATGATGACTTCGCTTCGTTGCATATGACAACAACATCGCCTTGATTGGGCAACTATAAAGAGATTCCAATGCAACACTTCTTCTCTACATGGATTCCTTGCAAATTGTGCTGGTTTTACAGAACATACAGGGACATATATTCCAGATTACACTCTTTCTTAGAATAGTTGTATTGATTACTTAGAAACTGATTCGAAATGAGGGTGCAATTAGTACAAATGAGTCACTGAACATTGATATAGTTGCAACGGTCATAATTCACTACAACATTCGTGCATCGACATATATAGATGTATTGGCCGTGAAAAAGGCAATTCCCGCTATTTGGTTGGTGTTAAATAGTAATTTGATTGCACAATATTTCTATACTTTTAAATTGGTCAAAATATGAGAATTTATATATATATTTTCATTGAAATGATAACCTACTGTTATTTATTTTAATTTTTAGATATTAAATTTAGATTTACCAAACCATCATTGTAAAAATCCATTTGATGTTGAAAAATGTAGAGATCAATGTATTGAAAACAAATTATATCATAATTTGTCTTGTAGGTAAGTTATTGTATTCATCTTTGCTTTTTATCTGAAATATCTTTTAATTTATAGGAAAACGATTATTTTTTTCTAAAGATTTTTAGAATACTTAAATGCTTTATGCATGTAGAATTTTCACGTCCATGAAATTAATGGTGTTGTTTTAAAAAAAAGACCAGACACACAATAATTAAAAAACATAAAACTACCTTAAAATTTCGACAAGGTTTCGATCGCATCCGCTGATCTTTTTGATGTGAAAAAAGTGACTTTAAAAAGATCGGCAGATCTGATCGAAACCTGGTCGAGATTTTAATGTGTTTTTAAGTATTTCAATTATTGTATGTCTGGCCTTTTTTTAAAACTACACCTTATATGCTTTCATTTAGAACAAATTACATCATTTTCAAATCAAAGTTGCCAATAGTTTCTAATATTGGCCTTGAAAACGATATTGCAATGAAAGTTAGAAGCTCGCCAATGCGTAGGCCTTATCAAATTTTCGTATTAATTCTAAATTTTTTCATATATTATTTATTATTGTTATTTTTTAGAGTCTGTTATATTTCTGGTCATATTTTATATTGAACTGATAAAAGTTTTATGTAAAAATGTTATTAATTAAATTTATTCATTAATTATAAGAATTTCAGAAATTAACAAAAATTTATAGAAGAATAATAATCATCAATTGAAGTATAATTACTCTTGCTCTCATGACGTTCCTTCACTGGCCCAGACCACGTTAGTGATGCCAATCAGAAGCACCTCCAAGATTTTAAACATGTATTCTGGAATGGCAGAGGTGCCGCATGTTTGGCAGATAAAAAATAGTTGCATGACTTCCATAACTACACATTTATATATATTGTTTTTGAGACGTACACTACATACGTATGATTATTTTTATTTACTTTGGATGTAAATAATAGATTGCCCACACGCAGTGATATGGTGATGAATTAATCTGGTCACTGGTCCGATAAAGGAAGGTAGATTGAGTCTTACCTGGATCTGAACTCAACTGTTTATTCTCGGGAGAGCATGGGTTTAAGTACGCTATGTACAAAGGCTGTCATTGATTGGTGTGCTTTACAATTCATTGGCGGATTTGAAAGACATGTGATTGATTACTGAATTTAACAGTAGACTTTGAATTAAAGGGAACTATGGAAGCACATCAACCAAAAGAATTTAAAAATAAATAAACAGAATTTGATTGTTAATGGAAAAATTTAAAATATACAGTGGATTGAATAAGGATTGATCAGAACAGTAAAATATAAAATAAATAGGATAAAATAGAATGGAATACATAAATCTATGATACACCATAAAAACATCATCACAATTTCACTCTTCTAAGATTTTTCGAAAAAAAATATATAGACTAATACATGAAATAGCAACAATGATAATAAAAAAATAACATATGTATATGGCCATATAAAAATAAAATAAAATACTGAGCTCAGAGAAAATAAAATAATTTACAGTATTTACAACAAGTAAAAATCACCTGCAGCGTCGTTTCCGGATAAGTATAGAGGAAAAAAAAAATCCTGCAATTATTCCTTAAGTGTTCACAGTTGTTCACTAATGTTCACCGATAGTTCACTAAAGATCAAATGTCACTTGGATAGTTCTTGCATAGTTCCTAGGCACTTTTTATGTTAGGACTCTACATGAACACTTCATAGGTCACACGTGATGTTTCCCCGATCACTTGGAAGGGACTAAACCAGGAGTGGAGTATCTTCTCGGCCAGGCCAACTCGACGGGTGGAGATGTGCGTCCATATATCGTCAGGCGGACGAAAATCTACTGGTCCGTGTTCTACATTGTAGCGACGCATGTTGGTGTGTTGGTCGTCTCGAATGTGTGCCAGCTGATAGGCCTTATTGAGTGAGTTTTAGGAAGGGCGGAGTACTCTGTTGTGATTCGAGTTGCATCGGCAGTAAGTACATTCGTGCGGGGTTTCCTTCCGTGCAGGTGATAAAACGGAGTGGAGCCTGAGCTCTGCTATACCGTATTGTATGGAAACGTCACAAAAGGTAGTATGGCGTCCCAGTTACTGTGATAGACGTCCACATATATTGTGACAATACTCATATGTCGATTTATTATAACTATTAAAATATTAATATTATTATCATTGTAAAGACAAAAGAAATGTCAATTGAGAAAAATAATTTCAAAGTAATTATTTTGTAAAAGCTAATGGCGAAAGACTTCGTTAGGGACAGTTTTAATTATTGTCAGTGATTTTTATTTTAGTTTAGGCTTTAATTTATTTTAATCTAGGATTTTAGGAGATAAATCTTTTAAATGTAACTTATTAGGATTTAATGCAATTTAGTGTTAGAAATTTAGGTGTTTTAAGTAGTTGTGTAAGTTAAGATTAGTTGAATTTAAGGATTTTAATAAGGAATTAATTTTCCTTTTGCTTTAGCTAAGCTGATTTGAGTTTGGAAATTTCCTATTCTTAGGAATTTCCTTGTGGCCATCATTCCATATTTGGAATTGTAGTAAGCATTGTAATTCTATTGGTTAATTAGCATTATCACTCCATGTGAGGTAATTATGAGGTAATCTCCCTTATTTGGGCAGATATGCAATCCTGCTATCCGTATGGTCTGTGCGACGCGTGACGTCACACAGCGGCGCTCTTAAAGTTTATAAAACGGGGTGTTCGAGTTAGATCTCTCTCTCTCGCCGCAGTTTCGCTCGTTTAACCTTTGCTACAATGCACCCAGCCTCGACGACCACCGCGGACGATGTATTGGCGGCCGCGTCTCAAATTCTCGATGCGTTTGTTAGAAATAGGGTGTGTTAAATCAAGTTATTGTTAGTTAGAATAGGCAACCCGTGGATAGCCTACAATTTATACAATTTATTTGAGCGAAACATTACTGAAATTAATTTGCAAGATAAAGCTTGCAAATTCTGTGTTCAATGCACGTGTACACCCGTGCAGGATTCCCCAAGTTACTTAGTGCTTCGTAAGTGAAAATTGTGCCTCGTAATTTAGTAGGATTCCACAAGTTACTTAGTGCTTCGTAAGTTGAATTTGTGCTTCGTAATTTAGTTATTTAGTGCTTCGAAAGTAAAATTTGTGCTTCATAATTTAGTTATTTAGTGCTTCGTAAGTGAAATTTCAGTGCGTCGTAATTTAACTTTATGCTTCAAGAAGTTATAAGCCATAGCTTCGCCGAAAGTATTATTCTTGCAGTGTTGTGTCATATTATTATTTCGCAGTGTCGAATAAAAATGGTTAAGTTTAAATTAATGTGGTGAATGCGTTGTGCTTCTTTGTGCGTGAACGTGAAGTGTGGCTCCCCCACGCTCCGAATGGATTGGATTAGCCAGGGCATACCATGTAACGGCTTTGGAGGGGGCAGATAGAAAATTCACCGAACGGACTTTTCGGTTGGCGCCCAACAAAATACCCGAACAACCCCTGAAGGACTAAAATTATCACGTGGTACCGTTACAATATGGATATCATGCCAAGTTCGGTTTAGCTTATCACATAAGCCATTGGTCTGCGGATGGTAGCTCGAAGTTTTATGGTGGATCATACGGCCCAACTGAAGTGTTTTGGCAAGTGTGGAAGACATAAACTGTGATACTCAGTCGGACAAGAGAATCTCCGGCGCTCCGTGTTTCAGCATGATGTCCTCCACGAAGAAGTTGGCTACTTCGGCCGCAGTTGTGTTCAGCAGGGCGTTGGCAACTGCATATTTCGTGAAACGTTCGATCGCAACCATGATCCATTTTTTGTGTCTGTTGAATTTGGAAAGCGGCCCAACAATTCAATTCCTACTCTGTAGAACGGTGTTTGTGCTACATGTAAAGGTTGAAGGTTTCCAGGTGAGTTGTGATGGGCTCTTCCGTGACAGACAAGTGATGCACCGGGTGACGAAGCGCTATACAGCCTTGCTCTGGCCCGCCCAAAAATATTTTTGTCAGACCCTAGGGATCGTCTTCACTGTATCAAGGTGGGTGGCAGACAGATCGGTATGACAGGCTTCGATAACAGTCCGGCGGAAATGGCTTGGGATCACAAGTAGTAGCGGGTTGGAGGTTGCCTCCTGGTTTCTTTTGTACAGGATATGGTCCTTTAGTTCGTAGCCATGTTTATCAACTTGTTGCGACATCTGTAGTGTTTCTATGTGGTTGAGTAGTGTAGGATCTCGGCGTTGTTCTGCTGCAATATCGATTGCATCCTGCAAGGGTTGGATTGCATTAATGGAGTTTGACTGCTGTTCTGCTGGTTGGACAGGATATCTTCATAAATAATCGCCGTCGAGGTGTTTACCTCCGGATTCGTATATGATGTTCATGTTATACTCTTGTAACTGCAGAGACCATTTCGCTAATCTGCCAGTGGGTTCCTTCAGATTGACTATCCAACATAAAGCATGGTGATCCGAGACTACAGTGAATTGACGGCCATACAGGCATGGTCGGAATTGGGCAACTGCCCACACGACTGCCAAACATTCCTTATGAGTAGAGGCATAATTTCCTCGTCTTTTGTCAATGACCTGCTTGCATACACTACGACGTGTTGCTAGTGTTGTACTAACACGACTCCGATCCCATAATTTGAAGCATCTGTGTAAAGCTGAATAGGGGCTGTTTCATCAAAATGTGCCTTGATTTGTTTGGTGATGAGGGCTTTAATTTCCTTCAATTTGTCAAATGCTCGCTGCTGTTCCTCCTTCCATGTGAATGACTGTGTTTTCTTCATAAAAACGCATAGTAGGCATGCAACCGTGGCAAAGTTAGGGATGAATCTCCGGTAGTACGAACACAATCCGTAGAAACTCCTTTCTTGCTTCTGATTAACGGGCGGGGAAAAGTTTTTGACTGTGGCAACGGTGCCTGGATTCGGGCGAATCCCATCTTGGCTAATGATGTGTCCTAATAGCGTGACTTCACCAGCGGCGAAGGTGCATTTGTTCGGGTTTAATTTCAGATTGGCGGCGTTAAGGCATCCAAAGTCGGTGTCAAGTCGCTGCAAGTGCTCCTCGAAGTCACGTGAGTAGATCAGAATGCCATCCAAGTAGCGCAGACAGATTGACCACTTCAATCCACGGAGAGTGTTGTCAATTTGTCGTTGAAATGTTGCAGGTGAATTACACAATCCGAACGGCATTACATTGAACTCATATAGTCCGTCAGGTGTTAGAAAGAGCGTTTTCTCACGATCCTTCTCCTCGACCCTAATTTTCCAATATCCAATTGGAAGATCAATGGTGGAGAAGTAAGTGGAATGGGTACATGAATCTAAGATTGAATGAATTTTTGGGAGTGGATACAGGTGACATTTCGTAAGAGCATTTAATTTTCTGTAATCAACACAGAACCTCCAGGTGCCATCTTTCTTTTTCAATAGGTGAGCTCCCCGGGCTGTATGAGGGTTTAATTATACCTTCATCAAGCACTTTTGTACCTCTTCTTGGAATAAAATTAACCTCGTCTTGGAGTGTCTCCATACGATACACAGCATAGGCTTTCCGTTTAATGGGTCTGCTATCACCACTGTGAATGGTGGGTTTGGGAGCTCCTTGGGATATTATTGCAGGATTCGGTGGTTCAAACAATTATGTCTTATGTTGTTTTAAGAGCTGTATTATTTCTTTACTTTGAAATGATAACAAAATTTTATCTAGAATCAGTTCTAATTGGGCATCAGCAATGGTTCTCAGCAATGGTTGGCTTCTCTGTATGGCTTGGAAGTTTCTCCGTGGAGGCTGTGGGCGAGGCTAGAATTGACGTCACAAAACTTTGCTGTATTGGTTGAATAACGGCCAAACAAGATTTCGCAGGGATAACGTTTTGAGCTCTGCTGAAGTTTATAATCCAAATTTTGACAGTTTTCTGGTCCATATTACACTGTTGCAGGGATAGAAAATTCACTGAATAAATACTGTTGTTGTAATGGTTTCAGAATAATCAGTCCGCTGGTTAACGTATCACAATTTGCGGTAATTCTAACTGCTGAGAGAGGGGAGAACAGTGGGGAGAACTATACAAAGAAAATGAAGAACAATTGTTGCTTTGTTCGTTGGATTTTTCAGTTCGAGCACATTGTTGGAAGAATAAATAATTGCTTTCGTCAACTGCAAGAAGTCCCAACCTAGAACGACGTCAGAACTACAGTTATAAGCTACCAGAAATTCAAATGTTACGAAGGTTCCATTGAATTTCAGTCTTCCTGTAGTTCTGCCCCAGGCGGAAAGCTGTCGTCCCGTCACACCTCGGAGAACAGGCAGGTTCGTAGATATAATCACCTTCCGCCTTTTCTTACGAAATGTCTCGGAAATTAGGCTTACTGCAGCGCCTGAATCCACAATAGCTTGAGTCGGTTTATCGTCGAAATACAGGGTAATAATATAACTGTTCAGATGTGCTAAAATTGGATTTGCAACAAATCTGCTGCCCTCCTGTACAGCTCAGTTTACCTGCACTATGGGTGACTAGCTACGGCTGTTTCGGGACTTTGTGGCTCGTACGACGTTGCATTATATGTCTGTCTGTATGGTGTAGGGTAGTGCCTACCATTTGCCGGGGACGTGGATCTGCTTCGACGGGCCTGTGGGTAAATTGGGCGGACATTCTGCTGATATGCCAGAGCATCGTTAATGGGTGTGTACACGAGCCTCAGGTGGGTGTCTAGTGCGCGACTGATCACTAGGCGTTCTGACGAGTACAGCAGTGTTTTATCACATGCCCAACTCTGTGGCAGAAAACAAATTGCCTTGTTTTGAGCCGTTCTCCACTCCTCCGGTCTTCGACGGGTCTGTCCTTGGGTTGGACGGCGTTGCTGGCTGTCTCTGGCGGGGATAGGTTGTACAGCTGTGTTGAGGGCTTGTCTCGATTGCGGTGTGCAATTGCTGGTTACCGCATTGACCATGAATAGTTGAAACTGAAGTTGCAAGGCGGCGATTTGCTGATGTGGTCTTGGCGGAGAATAGGATTGTGGCTGGATTCCGATGGAAACCACGTTGGGGAGACGCTTAAAAGTTTGGGTGCTTGTCAGCCTGTTTTGGAACATCTGTTCGATGCGACGACACTCCTCCAAAAATATGTTTGTATTGTCGAGAATACAGCAGAGAATAAACATCCTTTGCAATCCCTTTCATCAAATGCTGCAGCTTCTCAGAGTCCGTCATGTTGGTACCAGGGTTGGTAGCTCTGCATAGATCGAGGATGTCTTGTGCATATTGCTCGGACGATTCTGTGGCGGTCTGCACTCCAATTCCTTCCTGGCGTGCTTTGAGCTATCATACGGTTTTATGAATGTTGCTGTGAATTGCTGCTGGAACAATGACCATGTTGTTATTATCTCGTCATTATTTTGGAACCATTTCTTTGCAGTTCCTGCCAGGGAAAAGCAAACATTTGTTAACTGCGCTGCCTCATCTCAGTCATTGAATCGGGCGATTCGATCATAATCCTTTAACCAGCTGCAGGGTCTTCATCCGATCGTGCATAAAAGATCGGGGGCTCCCAGAAACGATGGGTTGTCTCTGGGGTAGTTGCGACGCTTGCATACATTGCCGTGGAAATATCGGGCATCTCTGCGTTCAGTAGCGAAGTCCATGTAGTCTTCGGCTTTGGCGAATTGTTGCAGGCAACAGTTTGTTGACTTCCGATCGGCGTTGAATGAGGTTAACTTCGGTGCAGCAATTGTGCTGCACCAATTGTTGTGAAATTCTGGTGGGCACCAATTGTAGTGAATTATTCTGGTCACTGGTACGCTAAAGGAAGGTAGACTGAGTCTTAGCTGGATTTGAAGTCAACTGTTCTGAAGTGTTCATTCTCGGGAGAGCATGGGTTTAAATACGCTATATATAATGGCTGTCATTGGTTGGTGTGCTTTGCAATTCATTGGGGGATTTGAAAGACATGTGATTGATTACTGAATTGAACTATAGACTCTGAATCAAAAGGAATTATGGGGGCACACCAACCGTAAGAATTTAAAATAAATAAACAGAATTTGATCGTTAATGGAAAATGTACATAAATTTAAAATGTTCAGTAGATTGAATAATGATTGATCAGAACAGTGAAGTATAAGATAAATAGGATAAAACAGAACGGAATAAACAAAACGATGAAACACTATAAAAAATCATCACAATATTTTTTTGGTTGATCCATTTGAATATCAATCAGTTTTCATTTGCATAGAGAAGATGATTGATTCTTTATACATTTCTTAAAGACTAGTCAAATCGTCCAGGCCAACTGATTGATTGTCTTTCCTTCATTTACTGAAGATCATGCTTCTCATTTCAGAAGTTGACAAAGGGTCCTGGAAAGGCTCCGAAACGAGTCAGCACTTTTCATTTGTTTGTTTTTTTTAGTTCATTTCATAGTGTGTTGATTGATGTTTGTTATATTAACCGAGTTTCAGATGTTAAATTATATATTCATTAACAGCTAATTTATCACAAAAACTTAAAGCTAGTTCTTTTTTAATTTTCGTATTATTTTATAGGTTACCTTATCTGAACAGTTCTCTACCGGAATGCAATTCCAGTCAGAGTTTTAATGAATCCATTATGGCATCAATACAGATAATGAAAACGAAACCAGACTGCATTCGCCAATGTCCAAGGAAATGTGAAGAATATATCTTTAAATTTTCAGCTGATGCGATATCGGTGAAAGAAAGCTATTTTAGAGTTTTTCTCACGAATAATAAAATTGTAATTATAAAAGAATTTAATTGGTATTCTTTTGCATCTCTTTTATCCGACGTAGGAGGAATTTTGGGAACCTTCTTGGGCTTTTGTTTTCTGAACTGCATAGAGATTTCTGAATTCTTCTATTACAAATTTAAGGTAATTTTAAATGTATTTGTCCTATTTCTTTCTTAACAATTTTAAAAGTATTACTAATTTTGAGGTTAATAAAGTATAACTTTCAAGTGATATACTGTAGTCCGGAGCAACTGAATCGGATGAACCTGCAATGCGGTTAACCTCTTTTGTTTTCTCCATTTCTCTGCCATTCAAACTATGCTGGATCAATGCGTGGTAATAAAAGATAATTTGCAGATAAGCATAAAATTGCTTGGAAGTGAGCACGCGGAACATTTTGTGCAAAGCTTGTAGCTGAGATTGACCAATCTTTTTCGCTAACCTTAATTTCTTGCTTCTGTCACGTCAGCAGTGTTTTGTACGCCGTAGCAAGCAGAAATAAATGTTGTGCATTCCTTTATTACTTCTCAGATATTGCTTTCAATATAATCCAATTTTTGTTGCTATTTACCAGATTGAAGACACTTTTCTTTTCTATTCCGGAGAGTGAGGCAACAAAATCACAACCAGAAAGGGTACGAGTAGCTCGAAGACTTCAAATTATGATATCATATTTTGATACTGTAGCCTTGACATCCATTGATGTCCTTGAGGTTTGAGTTTAGTGTAACACTATGCTCACTTTATTTTTCTTATCTTAGCGATGGTAATAGCATTTTTAAACAGCCATTTTTGTGTCTCTGTTTGCATGAAGGGCTATGATTCTGAAATGTGTGGTATTGATCTGCAGTGTAATCTGACATTTACTCTTTCTTCTCATCCATGATCAGAACTGATTTCTGAATATTAGAATAAAACTCACTCGGGAGACGTTTTTAAACTTCATCACTGTTATCATGTGTCTTGTCCTTTGGATGCTACTTTTCCAGACACGATTTTTACCAGTCCTTTAGGAGGTTCTGATTGAATTCAAGGCTGTATATATAACTGAAGCTTTATCCTTATCTGTGTTCTTTCTCCAGCATCACGACTAATTCTTAATCTGCCTTCTTCTTGATTCAACTGTTCTAAATTCAACTGTTTAAAGATGAACAGAAGCGTATCATTAATTATTCCAGTGCCCAGGAGCAGCAATATACAGCAAAATTTCTACTACTCTAAGATTGGTGAAGACACTAATCTCCTTCTCTCTCTTTTCTCACGAAATTGATTATTAGGTAAAACAGTAAAATCACAAGCGAATTGTCGGCTCTGGGTAGGCTTTTCTTCTACGTTTGCTATCCTAACAACAAAACTAGTAACAACATTCTCTTCCAAAAACTGTCGCAACAGTTCTTCTGCTAGTAACGTTAATGCTCGCATATTCTGAGGGAATGTTTGCTCCTTCAACATTTGCAAAAAATGCAAATCCAACATTGCTAGCCCATTCCTGGACATTAATGAATCTATCGCACTCCATGAAAGATATTGTAACGACCCAAGGTTCGTTAGATCTTTGTACTTTTCCTATCCTTTATTTTCATCATTCTGGTATGAAATATCTTTGGAAATATTTTCTTATTTCTTTATTTCCCCAAACCTTGTGTAAACGCTTTGTCCTCTTAAAACAAATGTCCTCCAGATGCCTTGTTATGCTCCCTCCAGCTCCCTTCTCATTTTCCCACCTTTTTTTTCTCATCTCAGATCCTCTTTACTACTTTCAACATGGCTTTTCTTCAGTTTATTGCCTTCCTTTGCTCCTTCTATTTTTCGGTTTGTCAACAGATGCACTCAGACAGGCCGGCGTCTTATGCATTGGCTGACGTCACTACAATGGGGACAGTGTATAGAAGAACAGTGAAATACACAGTGTGAAGGGAGCATCCGAGAAGGGCAGGCTGCCAGTTATTTGCTGTCTTCGAATGCTTGCTCCTTTCAAAGGAAGGTAGTCATTCTACCTAGCGAAGGTTGCTTGGCCCATCTTTAAAAGGATCCTGCTGAAGTACTAAGAAAGCAAGGCTCAACAATAATTTGCAGTATCGAGGATTTTGTTGCATTTAGTGCGTTCTGCGAGTTCTTTCCCGTTGCGAAATATGAGGCAGAGCTTCGCATTACAGAAGACTCATTGCATCAAATGAGCGTTCTTGAAATCCTCGGTTTTGTGAAGTGAAAGTGAATCGCTGGGTCATTCCACATCAGATCACCTGATGAGTTTACCACACTATCACAGATTTTTATGAAAATTTATTTGCATGTAAAGGGTCATAAGATAACACATTCTGCAAAATATGAGGTTTCTTTTGTTAAATATTTGCCGAAATTTGGAATTTTTTTTAGGTTCCACGCCCCTTCCTTGACATATTTTCTTGAATACCTCATCTCCTAATCAATCAAACGGAATCAAATTCGTTTTCCCATATATTTTTTTAAACTGAATCCAAAAATTCAAAATAAATTAGTCTGGGACTAACAGTCTTGTAGTAATAGAAAAATAGAAAGCATCTAAGCATCTAGGAAAAAAATTAAATGGTCAGGTAGGATGACATTTTTTTCTGAGATTTTAACCCATCTGAAAAAGGCCTAAACTGAAAAAAACATAATCAAGATGGTGTTTTGTTCCAGAGCTTGGAAAAAAAAATCGCCAATTTGGCATTCTTATAGAATCACATAAAGAAATATCCAACAATTATTACTTTGTCACTGCATATTTATTTACTAAATTCAAGTTAGGCTACTCCTTAATTTAGTCATAGATCTGTAAACAGTAACTCTCACTTACGGTCAGGTGAAACTCATATTTTCAAACTGATTAAAACTGAATAGTTTGAAAATACGGCGATTCATACAGAAAATTCACCCGATTCAATCGTGGATGCTAGACAACATAATAATCCAAAATGTTATGGAAGAAAATATAAACCTTGTAATTGACTTCATTTCCTTTAATAAAAGTGTTTTACTGAGGTAATACTTAAAATATTTTCAAAAAAATTATTTTTAATTGAAATTAAATTTAACGTGCATATAAGATTATTACGTAACAGAAAAAAACAGAAACGTAAATAACTAAACAAAATTTCACTGAGCT
>JAFIDM010039024.1:42211-58406 GCA_023159025.1 Thereuonema tuberculata | reverse complement strand
GAAACACACTTCATACTTCTACTTCTATATTCATACATCATACAGTTATTTATAGAATTCATATATAATACAAAGAGCAAGGGTCCCAAGTTAGATCCCTGAGTTAAACCAGAATGAATATTATGTAGATTACTTAATAAATTATTAATTTTCATTCGACATTTTCTGTTTTTTAAAAAGTTTTTTAAAACATTTTGTATGTTTCCTCTTATACTCATTTTATTTAACTTTTTTAATAATAATTTGTGGTTAATGCCTTTTTGAAATCAATGAATGCTATGTATATTATTTTCCCATTATTTAAATTTTCATTTATAATTTCATTAACTTTTGTTAATAATTTAACTGTGCTATTGTTTGGTTGATAAGCATATTGATTATTATTTAAAATATTAATTTTTTGAGATGTAAATATAAATTGATTTTGACAAATAACTTTCAAAAACCATAGATATATTGGAGAGTAGGAAATAGGTCTACAGTTTTCAAATTCCTTAAATTCCCCCCCCCTTAAAAATTGGGATAATATGAGCAATTTTCCAAAGGTTTGGGAAGATACCAGTTGTAAAAATATTCTTAAATAATTCTACCAACAAAGTGACAATAATATCTTTAAAATCCTTAATCTCACTAACAGTTCTATTATCACATCCTACTGAGAAATGTATTTTATGTTTATTAATTATATTTAATATATCATTGTAAGTAGGAAATAGGATAGCCATGGAATTACTTCGTTGATTATGTTCATCCATTGTGTTTTAATTTTTCTCCAATTTTTATTAAACTTGTTTTTTAGTATGAAAGTATTTTGAAAATTTTTAAAGATAGTATTAATATGATAATTTTCTAAGAGATTATTTAGCTCTATTTTACCACAGTTTTTCTCCTTATACTGTATTTCTTTATTTACAATTTTCCAAATATTTACATTGGAATTATGCTGTTCATTTATTAATTTTTATAGTAGTTTTGTTTTTGTTTAGTTATGAAATTTTTTAACCAGTTTCTTTTTCTTTTATAAGCTATTTCATAACTTTTATTGGTTCTATTTCCTCTATGTTTTTTAAATAATTAATTTTTTTCTTCTATGTGTATTTTTTTCTCCAAAGTTTCTTTATTCGTCCATGGTTGTTCTTAAATTTAACTATTGGGGTTATTTAAATAATTTTTTGAATTTGTTTTATTATTTTTATTCCAAATAATATATCTGGCTTTTTTAATTATTACATATTTGTTTGGGTTTTTAGAATAATTACTTCTAATTTCATGAATAAGTATAGTTAAGTTTTCATTGAAAAATTCATCATTTAAGGGATAATTTTGTTTCTTTTTGCCTGCTTTATTTTGATTCTTTGTGATCGTATTATTGCTTTTGATAGTTTCCAGTAGAATACTGTAATGATCCGAGATATCCCATTCTATGATATTTGTAGTAATATCTATGTTATTAACTTTTGAAAAGCAATGATCGATACAAGTTGATGATGTTGAAACTTTAGTAGTAGCTTTTCTCGTTGTTATATAACTGTGATTTCTAAAACTTAAATTATAAAAAATTTGAAGATAATTGTAGGTATTTTTATTTAATGTCTCTTTTCCAATGTCTATATTTGCATCGCCATCGTAAATCATATTTGGATTTTTTTTTTATATATTCTATGGATTTTTTTAATTCCTTCATAAATAGTTTATTTGTGTGTGGTGGTTTATATACAGCGTATATAATTAAATCATTTCTTTAAAAAATTGAATTTCACGTAAATAATTTAAAAATTCTTCACATCAACACTATCTTTAAAAACCTTTTATATCCGTGATATTTCGCATTCTTTGAGCAAGATTGCTTCATCAGACGGTTAGGGATAAGCTTTAATAACCCATTCCCTAATATCAATACATTTGTCATGAATTCTGTGTATTAGGGAATGGGTTATTAAAGCTTATCCATAACCGTCTGATGAAGCAATTTTGCTCAAAGAATGCGAAGTATCACGGATATAAAAGGTTTTTTATAGAGAATGTGTTGATGTGAAGAATTTTTAATAAATCATTTCTTTCTATTCCTTTTCTTTTTATATTATATATTATGCTTTCATATGTAATAAAATTCGAAACTTCTGTTATGAGTGCGTACACATTTTTGTAATAAATTATTATTCAACCAACTCTGGAGCTAGTTCGTAATTTGTAAATTTTATTAACACCAGGTACGTTAAACAGATTTACGAGTATTTCATTTTTACCTATACTAATCTCAACTAGTATTATAAAATCTAGCCATTTCATGTTTTGATCAATATTTGCCATTAAGTATAGAAAGTTTGTTTTCATACTTCTTATATTTAAGAAGAGAATATTATTTGAATTGTTTTTTGGGTTCCATAAATTTAAATTATCTATTATATTTATCTGATCTAACTGTATATTATTTTGATGATCAATCATTGTGTTATTGAAAGGTTATTTGGTTTGTTTATATTGTGGTTATTTTGGTGGTGTTCTGGTTCGAGGAATAAGGTAGAACGAGACTGCTGCTGGATCTGAACAGGTTCTAATTTATTGAAGGAGAGCAATGGTTTTTATAGTTTTGTTTACAGTGATTGCTGATTGGCTGGAGGGCTTTTTTGAAGGTTTAAATGATAACTGAAATTAACAGAAGGATTTAAATTTACAGGGCATTATGGGAGCCCTTCCAGCCGTTGGGATTTAAAAATAAACATACGTTAACGGTTTGAATTAGAAATGATACAAACATTCGATGTAATGATTAGATAAATAAATAAATAAGTTAAAATAGAACACACAGGATAAATAAAAATAAATATAAGTATAAATGTAAAAACTTATCACAATAATTCCCCCCTCAGCTGTTTTCGTCCCGAAAACAATAATGAAATTTCTATATACAAGATAGTACTAAAAAAATAAATAATATATGGCCATAAAAAAAATACTGAGCTTAGAAAACACATAAAACTATTATCAAATATTTACAATGAAAAGTGTGCACACATAAAAAAATTCGTTATAACGTCGTATCCGTGCTAGCACTGAGGAGAGAGAAAAAAGAATTTTCTCCCGTTTTTCGTTAAAGTAGTTGCAATTGCTCACTATTGTTCACTACTCTTCAGTTATGCACAAGAAATGTTCACTGTAAGTCCAGTAAGGTGAAATTCACTGTGATAATCCTTTGGATAATCCTGAGCACTGATTTTGATAGGACTAATGAGTTTCTTCACGGCAAGATTCTACCGGAACACAAAGTCATTCTATAGGGTAACTGGGTGGTTCCGATGTTAGCTCTGGGTCACTGGATGGTTCGGATGTCTGCTCTGCTTCATGTAATATGGTTTTAACCGGGCTATGTGAATTACCTCCGGGTGAGGACGATTGATGCTACATCCTGGAGCAGCAGTTATCTCATACGTCACAGGTGAAGTTTGGCGGATCACTCAGAAGGGACCAAACCAAGAGTGAAGTTGTTTCTCGGCCAGGCCAAACCGACCTGTGGGAATGTGGACCCATACGAGATCAGCCGGACGAAAAACTAGTGGGCGGTTATCTGCGTCGTAGTGTCTCTTGTTCATCTGTTGACCATCTCGGATGATAATGCGGGCTAATTGGTACGCTTCGTCGAGTGACGTCTTCAGAAGTGTGGGGTATTCCTGCTGTGGTTCCATTTGTGTCACCAGCAAGATGTCAATCATAGTACGAGGGTTTCGTCCATGTAGCAGGTAGAACGGTGTGTACCCTGTACTCTGTTGCAGTGCGGTGTTGTAGGCAAATGTTACAAATGAAAATATGGCGTCCCAATTTGAATGCTCGATATCCACGTACATTGAGATCATATCTGCTAATGTTCGGTTCAGTTTTTCACACAGTCCGTTTATCTGGGGATGGTAGCTCGAGGTCTTTATGTGAATCGTAAAGCATAATTGTAACGTTTCTGCGAGTGTTGATGACAGGAACTGTGAGCCTCGAATAGACAGGAGGATCTGCGGCACTCCGTGCTTGAGCATGATGTCTTCCACGAAGAACTTGGCCACTTCAGCTGCAGTTGCATTAGGTAATATGGTTTTAACCGGGCTATGTGAATTAACTCCGGGTGAGGACGATTGATACTACATCCTGGAGCAGCTATTACCTCATACGTCACAGGTGAAGTTTGGCGGATCACTGAGAAGGGACCAAGCCAAGAGTGAAGTAGTTTCTCAGCCACGCCAACCCGACGTGTGGGAATGTGGACCCATAGGGCTCGGGTGACCGCGTACTTCGTGAAATAATCAATCGCCACGACTATCCACTTGTTGCCGGCGGTGGAATTCGGGAAGCGGCCCAATAAATCGATGCCTACCCTGTAAAAAGGTGATTCTGTTATAGATAGGGGCTGGAGATTCCCAGGTGTGAGTTGTGATGGGCTCTTCCGTGACTGGCAAGTGATGCATCGTGTGACGAAGCAGCACACAGCCTTGCTGTAGCCCGACCAAAAGTATTTTTGGCGAACCCTAGTTATTGTCTTCGCTATGGCAAGATGGGCGGCGGTCGGCTCGGAGTGGCAAGCTTCAATCACAATTCGTTGCAGATGGCTCGGGATGACGAGTAGTAATGGTTTGGACGTCGGTTCTTAGCTTCTTTTATAAAATATATTGTTTTTGAGTTCGTAACCCTGCTTGTCAGGTTGTTGTGCCGTTTGCAGAGTGTCGCTGCATCGTAGTTCGGAAGGATCTTTGCACTGTTCGGCTGTTATATCAACTGCTTTCTCCAGGAAATGGATTGTATTGACAGAGTTGGCTTGTTGCTCTGCTATTTTGACGGGGTATCTGGATAGACAGTCGGCGTCTAGGTGCTTTACTTCGGATTTGTACACAATATGCATGATGCATTCTTGTAATCGGGGCGAGTTTGTCCAATAATGCTCTCAATGGGACGTCAGAGATGGTTGGCTTCTCCGTATGGCTTTGGTGTTCTATCGGGAAGTCTGTTGACGAGGCTACGACTGACATAATGAAACTCGGCTTGATTGTTTCGATAACGGCCAAACGAGACTTGGCGGGAATCACAACTTTACTTTTGCTGAAGTTCGTAACCCAGATGTTAGCCGTTTTGTTGAGGATATCACAGACAGTTGCCGGAATGCGGAGTTCACTGGACAAATAGTGTTGTCGTAAAGGTTCCACAATGATTAATCCATCACAGTAGTAATATATACACTATAAAACCCAGTCAGCACAAAAGTTTGGCACACGTTTGTCCTTGAGATCGACGTATAGTGAACGAAAGAGTTTGGTCTCCGAGAATAACATTTTTGGTACGCATTTAGCTTTCAGAATCAATTTTTGTAATAAAAAAAACAAGGATATACACTGTCTTTGAGACTGAATTTTCGTATCAAATGGTAGTTGAGTAGAATGTTTTGTTCGCAACATCGAATGATAGGTTTCGTGAAAAATTATAATTATTTGATAATGAAGTTTTAAGGATATACTTTTTTTTATTCTTTAGAACTGCACGAAAAATCTTTTAATGTTATTTTTGAGATGGACTTGATAAAAAAAGAGGGAATTCCCCTTATTGAATTGAATTTTCTATTTTATTTTCTATTTGAATAGATATAAATAGAGATTTTAGGAATGATTTCGTATTTGAAATAGTTAATTTCGGATAATTTTTTTATATTAAACTGTCTACAGATAGAGATTTTTTGAGTTCTCATTTAGGAATGATCTTATAGTTTAAGTGGTTAAAACGTAGATGTATTGAATCAACTGGAGAGTTGGTTTCAATGGATCTGAGATTCCAGGGTTCGAAACCGGGATGAGATTATTCTTTTTTTATTTTTGTTCTCTGTAAGCTTATCCTATTATTCAATTTTTTTTAAAGTAAAAAACATAGACAAAACGACAGAATTTTGCAACAATATAAAATATGTTTTATTTACGAATATACAAAAATGGTTGTACGATTTTTCAATTACGATTTAGATAAGAGAGACGTGCAGCATTGACGACAACGGTGTTCAGAGGATACTCGTTCTGAATGATGTTTGGAGATAGCAAACAGTCGATTGTGCACTAGTTCCTTGACCTGAGCATCGTTGAATGCTTTGTCAGACGTAAAATGTGACACTAAACTGTTCATGGATTGCCCAATACATCGGGCCATTGCATAAAGAAGACAGTATTCTCCGCAAACTGTTGAGAACGATCCTTGTAAAGTAACGTTATTGGACTGAATGAATCTTGAATTCTGGCGTCGAAATCGTCGCACATAAGGGTTGCATGGAGGTAACCATAGGAATCGAAATATTCTCCCAAGCGATGCTCGAAGTCAAAGAAAATACAAATCCAATGACTGCCAGGTTCTGTATGTTTATCCAAATTGACAACGAACAGTTGTTTGGTGGCATGTTGGGACAGTTTATTGCAGGGGAAAACACCAACATATTTCTGCTTTTTGGGATGGGAAGAGAGACGTTGGAAAATTTTGAGTGTGTTCATGACTAATCGAGAAGAATGTTGCTAGCTGCATCAATTTCGAGAATTTTTTGAAATTCTGCGTATACAATCACATTCACTGTTTTGGGGAGTGCCTTCTGAAACGTTAGGTTGATTCGCACTGTGCCTTGAAGAATGAGTTGCAGATAGTCCTCATTGGCCAGACTGTCCGGGCTAAGATCAAATGCAAATAAAGTATTCCCTTGGGCGTAATGTTTATAACTGAGTGAGAAGTCTTTGTTGGAGAGAAACTTATTGGTAATGGTATGAAGTGAGAGGTAACTGCGAACATAAGTGTTTTTCTCGAAGTCAGGCTTCAGAGGGTGATGGGGAATATTCTTTCCGTCGAAGGAAATGTTAATGTTGTTGATATGAAAATGATGAAAGTTGAAAGGATTTTCTTTGAATAATCCATGAAGGATGTATTATCAACGAGTCTGACAATGACTCTCTTTGGAATTTGTCCAATGAAGGTGTTATCAATGGAACCCTGTTAGTTGCCCTGGGTTAGAGAAAAGACCTGGCATTCTACACGATTAAGGGGCTATTTGACTGTGGTGTGGCATAAAGTTTTCGAATGAGAAATGAGAACACTGGGTAAGATTTTAAGTTTTCTAATGAACATAGAGGCAAGTTCGATATGGATTTTGTAGGAAGGAGCATCTCCGGGAGAGAGTAGACAGAATGAATTTTTGTTTCGAATCATTCGAATGCGAAGATCGACATTATTGAGTAAGGCGAGTTTCAGCTGGAATAAATCGCAATGGAGACGTCCCAATAGATCGACTGCTTTACCTTCTTTGAAGAGTTCGTATCACTTTTTCAGCCCATCGTTTGTGCTGGTGGCAGGATCAAGTTCGTAAAAGGTACCTAGAGTATCATGGGACCAACCCGAAGCAGTTAGTTGTGAATCTTTCACATCTTGTCCAAAATTCAAAAAAGTTTCAAAATAAGCTCTATAATTGTAGCAATTATCGGAGTTCAAAACGAGTTTATCATTTAGGTAAACATCGATTTGACTGAAAAGGGAATTAAGAATGAGGTTGGCAACACTTACTTTGTCAGCAGCTGCAATAGCTTCATTTTTGACTCGTTTGACAATTCGAACTTGTAGGTGAAGAAGAGTTTGTGAAAGATCCAAGTATTCCTCAGTTGCACCATTCACTAGAAATTCGATCGTTGCACTGTCACTCAGCAATGAGATGGGATAGAATTCGCTATCTAAAGTATTATCGATATAAATTGTTGTTTGTAATATAGCATAGAGGTCTTAATTGATTATGAAAACATTCACTGCTCTTTCGATGGGGGAATTGCCCGGAGGATGGCATTACGCTAGCGATTGAAAAATGTCTCCTAACTTTTGATGACGATGGTATCTGCGTAGATTCTGCATCTTACGTTGTCATTTCCTAGAGGGAGTTACTGCATTTCCACTATGTTTCCGTTTCCTTTTTCTCGTTCCTCATTGAAACGCTGCAGAGGAAAGAATATCATCGACAGTCTGATGAAATCTCGTTTTTGCGGCCTCTTTAAAGGGCGTTCCCTGTTCGATATTATATAAAAGTCGAGTTCCGCCATGCAAGGCCGACCGTTCTGCAGTTAGGACTATTTTTTTGAGGAAAGGTTGAACCCATCGCGAGAGAGAAGAGAACAGGCCTCCTAGCCCGTGTCCACGCTGATATCGACATCCAATAAACACTGGTATGCCATGACCTGCTTGTTTAGCGTAGTATTGATCACATTTTAAAGGGTTGCAGTAATTGGGAGTCGGGAGACAACGAACCATTGTTTTTAGCAAATAGAACGAAAATGCAGTTGCACTATCACTCGTCTTCTCTCGAAAGGAATAGCAAGTCCTGCATCATCGCGCAGATGAATAGAAATAGTTTCGAAAGAATGACGTAGTAGAGGTCGATAATAGAGATTGGTGTAGGATTCAATGATGAGATCTCCGTCATTGCCTCGAACTTGGACCATGCGTAGTAGTGGAGCCATTGTGTCTCCGACAATGCTGCTTTCCATAATATCAGAATAAATATAGATACTATAAAATCCTCCATACAGATCGAGGACTGAAAGTGCTTCTCTGGTTTGGTAGAATTCTTGTTCTCCTCCAAAACCTAAGATACCCCAAAAATGTTTCAAGAGCCGCAATTGATAGTTACCCGATATGTGTGCAGTGACTTTGCGAGAAAAGGGATTGTAAGAAATTCGAATTCCTGTTTCCTCATTGTAACGATGTTCGATTATATCGTTAACAACTTTCGTAAACTGCTCCGGATCTGAGTAATGACCGGGAGCAATGCTCAGAACATTAGTTTCTGGAGGGTTGGCGGGATCGATGTTGACTTTAAGATAAAAAGAGTGAATCGAACTTGTATCGATGTTTGTCGATTTAGGAGGTTGTATACCTCCAACAGTCTCTCGAATAGTGACGAGTCTGAGAGAGGGATCTAATAACTCTCATTGGGATTCTAGTACACTGATGTTAAATCCTAAAATTTTAGCCACCGATTTTGGCAAAGTGACTTCCGAATTTCGAGGGATGGAGAGGACGGCAGTTTGGGTAGCATCCTTGTGGAAGAACGTAACGTATTGCGAGAGTTGTTGAAATGTATGATTTGCAATCATTCGTTGAAAAGTATTAATCATGCCTTGCGTGCTCCTGTAGTTTCGCATAAGAGGTAACTGGACTAAAATGAAGGAATTCTTGTAATCGTAAAATTTCTTCCGAGCTCCGAAACATTGTGCCATGTATGAGGGTACTGAATTTCAGTGATTGCACATTCGTAACTATTATTCAGTTCTATTCGTTTTGGAAGTTTTGTTGTGAAAGAGATTTATTTCTGGGAAATAAAGAGAGCTGGAATTACTCGGTAAAGTAATGTAAAAGTTATCCATACCTTGTGAGAGGTTGAAGAGTCTTTGCATCAATCCAGCTATCAAATTCGGGACTGTAGCCAAGCCATCGAACTAGGTACTGCTTCATAGATCCCCGACCTCGTTCATATAGAATTTTCTCCACGGGGTAATGTGAGTGATATGGTTTGAGAACAGCCTATAATTCTAACAGATAGAAGGTTCCTTCAACGACTTCTCCCTTATCATCACGTAGAATATAAACTGAGGATTTCTTTTCACAACTCGATCGATTGTAAAAACCTCTTTTGTCCAGTGGCCTGTGTATCCTTTAGCAAAAGCTCTGCGTACACTGCTAACACGTACTCTGTCACCAGCTCGGAGGATCGATGAGGAGGAGGAGGAGGGAGAATGATAGAGATTTTTTTCAAACTTGCGATTGGTTAGCCTCGCTGACATCGTTGGGAGCCATTTTAATGCTGCGATGATGCGTGTTGTTATACGCCACTACTATATCCTCGAAACCATCGATGTATCGATAACTTCCAGTGTAATAAAAATATCTAAACATCAACGATTTTAAGGAGCGGTGAAAACGTTCCACAATGGCAGCTTTAGTTTTGGAATGAGTTATGAAAAAATGAATGTCATATTCTTTTAAAAGATTCTGAAATTTACGGTTTAGAAATTACCTACCCTTGTCTGTCTGTAGAAAATCAGGTATTCCCATTCTGCCTGATTCGAGAAGTGATCTAAAACCTTCTGTAACATGAGTTGAATTTTTTGATTTTAAAGGAATGACGAAGCACTTTTTAGAAAATACATCGATAAATGTTAGCAGGAATTTACATCCGTCATTGTATCGACTGATCGATGTGAGATCGACCAGATCGCTCTGTCATTGCTGATGAGGACCAACTACCATAATTATATTTCTCGGGTAACGATATCGAATGGGACGAAAGAGAGTATACGTATCGATGGATTTCAGCCAATCCTTTACTTGTGCGATAGTGATATTAGGACGATTTTGTTTTGCAGCTCTGTATAATTTGGCAATCCCTCCAAAAGAACCATGCTGTTTTGGATTACAGTAGATTTCATGAAGAAAAGTGTCAATATTTTTGGAAATCTTTGTACCTTTTCCAACGCTGTAAGACTTCTTCGAATGGAGGGGAGACATCGGCCGATGTGGATGCTTTCACTTTCTTGAGACGGTGGGACGGAGTTTGCTCGCCTTCAACATCAACGACTCCGCGAGGTCCCGATACATCTAAACCTTTTAGTTTTGTACTGAGACGTGCCGACTTCATTTGGCGCATTATATCCTGCCACTCTTTCGCATTGCCGAAATAATCTTTTGTGACATTAAGATCGATTAGAATTTTTTTGAATTCTGGCAAACCTCTCGGTTTGGGATTGTCAAAACGTGCTGGTCGTGAAATGTAGTTGATTAATTCCATGATGATAGTACCTGGAATTCTCGTGTTCCGAACAATCAGCTCTCCACTGGATGGATGTAACTTCAGTTCTTGGTGGGATTTCAACTGTTCGAATAATGCTTGTCCTTTGTTATGATAGTTTTTGGGAAGAAACATGCAGCCATGGTCCCACGATGGAGTGACTTCCTCTTCTTCAACCGTCGTCGCCTCAGGTTCGTGGCACCCCCCGGGGGCGTGTCAGCGGCGGCAGAGGCGGTATGGACGGTCTGATCTTCCATCGACGCAGGAGGATGATGGAGTTGTCGAAAGAAGTCTCGATATTTCTGTTGTAAATCACTGATGAACTTCGATTTTACATCGTCCGGAAGCTTAGGATTAGTCAGTAATAGATCCAATTCGGAGTGCAACGATGGTAGCATAGGGGTTGATGTATATGAAATGTTTCAGACGGTGCCAGTCTCTGTTGAACCATTTCCTCGGGTAAGTGGATTAATTTTTTGAGAGTGTCCATTATCAACGTCCCAAGACTGAACCTAGTAAACCTCCTAGGGCTGGAATTAAGAAAGGAAGGAATGCGCCACCCATCTGCACCAGCAGTCTTCTATGGCTCTGCACACTCTGTTTCGGCTGTATTAGGGCTCTCAAAGTCTTCTTGTATCATTGGAGTTTACGTTTCTGACTGGGAGTGATCGAAACAGTTCCATACAAAACGTTCTTAATGACTTCGCAAGGACATCGTATTAAATTGTCAGATCCGTAACGGAGAACTCCTTTGAGTTGTGGAGGATTTAAGGATGGAAAAGCTTGGAGTAACTGCCTGTATTTCATAAGACAGCGAGGCGATCCTCTCCTCATGATGGTTTGATGACGAGTGAGAGGCTTTATCCTTCGGAATTATGGATCGAATAGATGGTTAGAGAGGTGTCGGGAAATATTCCTGTACGAATGCGAAATGTATCTCGTGTTTCATGTTTTAGATCGATGAATAAATATCCAAACGGTTTACTCGTAGCCTCTTTGTAGGCTTCGAGGAAAAGTTTTTCATTTTTGGGAAACACTTGTCTCGCGAAGTAGAGAATCTGTTTCCGGTCACAAATGTTCCTAAATAAAATGAAGTATTGGATATTTAACGAGATTGTTCTATGCACTTTGTCCTGATAGAAAAGATTCTGTACTAAATAGATAACACTGATGTTTTTAAGATGACTGTATTTCGTGAATAATTGTTCAACAACTTCCTGGAATTTTGAAGATCCCATAAGATCATCCAAAATAAGTAGCTTTCGTTGAAGGGTTTTAGAGTCTGTAGTTTCGGGATTCCTTCGAAGAAGTGCACGAAACTCGAATATTCCGACATCCATGATTGATAAACTCTGTAGTACCAAACAATTTTCTCGGGTGCCAAACAATTAAAATATCTCTTTAATACAAAAGTTACTTGACCAGTTCGGTTTTTACCGCAAGATGTAGCTCCGGCTATCAAACAAGTAAAAGGGTGTTTTAAATGGAACATATTCTTTTCCACAGCTTCCATCATTCTGTCTACCTCCTCCTCCCCCAACCAGACAAATCACACGATCTTAAAAAAAATTCTTTTCTTATGAGTTAAGCATTTACAAATAAATGAGACTGGAGAGAGTAAACATTCAAACATTTTTTTATTTTAGCTTCGGATGAAAGATACACAAAATAAAACTTATATAATTTAGAAATGACTGTTAGGCCCAACACAAGAATAAACAATTTGATTGTTTATTCTTGTGTTGGGCCTAACAGTCATTTCTAAATAGTTTTGACAACACGTTAATCCCATTTTGTAGCTAAAACTTATGTTTAAAAAAAAAGTTACGTAGAATATAAAATGATTAAATGTTTTTAAAACTGGTATTACATCTCTTTTTATAAAGTACATATGCATAATATCTTTTGTCTGACTTTATTTCAAAAGCCATAAGAAATTGTAGTAAGTTTTGTAGGGAGTATAACACGATTGTCAAAAATTGCTGTGTACCTTTTTATTTCAATTCTACTCACAATCTTTCTATCACCAGTCCTTGCAATCTTATGTTTGTTTCTTACGACCGTTTCAGTAGGCACATCACCATTTATCAATTCACGGACCATCTTTTCCATCAGATCTAAATCTATATGTTTCTTTGTTTCATATGATAAATTGAATCTGCGGATTTTAATGATGATGAAGAAAGGTTCATCGGGCATTGAGGATTTCACTTCGAATGCATAATTTTTAGGTCCAACGGTACAAAATCTTGTTATCATATATTGACCGCCAAAATCTTTTTTAATTTGGTCTGACATATCACCTAATTTGTTTCCAGCGACAATTGGACATTCACATTCCTTCTTGTGAGTAAAAAACACAGAGTCAGTGTCAGTGTACATGCAAGCACTTCTCAGTAATTCCATATAACTGAGAATTTGTAAACGGGCATGGCATGTAACAAAAGTGGCAAGTATGAGATTTGTATGACCACCAGTTGGAAGAACTTCAGTATCATCTTTCAACTGTATCTAGGTGATCTTATCATTATTGAAGAAATTAACGCTACTGACTGTTTTGGTATCATCATTTAGCAATTTAGAGAACTCTTCCGGATCATTTACAATTTGGTCTGAGCTCTCTGTACTGATTGAGCTAGTTTTCCATAAAAGCTGTTAAGGCACGTCTTGGCCAAATTCCTCAGAGGCAGGTTGTTTTTAATATCTCTGTAATCTAACTCTATCCATTCTTTTTCAACATAATCTTGAATGTAATCCTTCCTCTGTTCATTTGTGATACAATTCGAAGGGAATCCTTTGCTGTTTTGTTTGATCTTGAGAAATTCATTATTATTCATTCGTATTCTGTAAACAATCCTTCAGAACGTTTTTGACGATTGGATTGTTCTGTCACCGGAAAGTGAAACACCTGATATAGTTCCAGAATTTTTTAGCCACGTTCCAGAGCATAGTGTACTTCAAAAGAAACCCAAAAGACTTCCTAAAAGACTTCTGGCCTCATCATCGTGAGTGCATCTAATTTTTTATTTTTTCTCTCCACACATGTTCGGCAAAGAGGGAAGAACAAAATTCTTTTCAAATCCATAGGGCAAAACTGGATGAAAAAATCCTTTTGGCGATTCAACTTTGCATTTGATAAGACCACAAAAGTTTGATATATTTGTACTCGTCAACTTGTTTAAAATCTGAGGGATACCTATACAATATTTTCTATATTTCAAAACGTAGGAATAGAGGCTTAGAATATCAAAATACCTAATAACTTCATCATCGTTAGCATTATGTAAAACCCGTATCGCTTCTGCTCTTCCTCCGAAGTAAGCATCTCTCGGATTAATTGGGGATACAATCGCGAATTGCTTGACAGTCTCTCTTAGCTTATCATTTTCCTTTAGCATCCTATTAAATTGGCATTCCCATATTTTCTCATACTGAAAACCGTGAGAGCGAAAAGGTTTTCCTTTTCCAATGTATGCTCATACAGTTCCTGCATAGTATAATGTGAATGCGGATGTCTAAGACCTCTCTGTTTACAGCAAAAAATACAACCATGCAAAACACATCCATAGAATTCGAAGACGGTACGAGTGGGCGCGTGATAGCTGCCCACAAACCATCGATCCAACAATTTTCGTTCTTTCGAATTACCTGTATGCTCGATGGTGATATTTCTCTGAGACTCAATTAATGAAAGCCATTGAAGAGCCATTTTCGAATACTGTCGGGGAAATCAAAATCCCACTTCAGAAATCAGGAGAATTGTGTTTTCTTTAAGAAATAGAGATCTAAACACCTTCATACATGCGACAGAAATAGTAAAGCTATTTCGAAAGGGACAGTGGCCAGTAACTTTGGCAAACAAGTCCCTGAATTTCAAACAACTATGTTGCAAAATCTGCACATCGCTGATACAATATTGGATAATCTCTCTCCTAAAATCAAAGGTTACCTTTTCTTGAGTTTTATACCAGTCATTGAATTTTTGAAAATCCTCTGGCTTCATTGATTGGGGATTGTAATAGTGAGATGCCGGTATTGGTCCTACATAGTTGTAATTCTCTCTTTTGTTGAAGAGATATGGAAAATATCCCCTCTTGATAGATGGATCCTCGATCTCGAACATATTGGGAAGTGTAGCTAGGCTAGTTGAAAAATAAGCGAAGGAATCGAGGAAGCGAATCTTTCCAATTTTCATGTATAATATCTTGTTGCCATTAAATATAAGTTTTGGTTTCAGGTTGTTTTGAATGAAATATTGCAAAATGAAATGGTTGTCATAGCCCTTGGAATTATGCCCAATAAAAGTAACTTCTACATCATTGTATTCTTTCAAGAACCAGCTACAAAATTCATCACGACCTTCATCCCCAAAGAATGTTCTCCTTTTCATCCCCGTTTGGAGAGCACAATTTAAGAGATATTCGCTCGTGGTTGTTCTACATATGTCACAAGAAATCTGCCCTACACAAAGATTCACAGAATGCTCCACGATCTCATCACCGTGTTTATCTTTATCAATCACATCTTCAATCTGACATTCAAAATCGTAAAATACGAATCGTGTATTTTTAATGTCATCGTCAATTTTAGGGACTTTGATTACTTTCATGAAACAGTGATGATTGATTCCCCATACATTTTGCAGTTGTTGCAATAGTTAAAAAAACCACAAATGGGTTTTTCTAGAGAGCATATCTCTTTCTCTATTACATCGTTCGCATTTCATAAATTGCTCACAGACAGTGAGTTTCATAGCACCCTTCGAAAAGGAAAGAGCCTTATGATTTTCAAAACATTCAGGATTTTTAAACCAATGGCGACCATATTCGCACTGATGCCATTTTTTAATATTACAATTGCCTGTATGTTGTCACGTTGAGGATTCTCTTTCCTCAGTGAACTATAAAAATAATAAAATGAAACAAAAATAATAAATTTAAAGGAAGGTAACCTATTGTTTACTCCGGGTGTGATGACGTCATTCCGCTGGGCCCATGAGTAAGAATGGCCAAGACACCCCATCAGCTGATTAAATACGGAAATAGGTATTCTTTCTAATTGTTAAGACAAACTCCTGTTTTGAAAATAGGTTTTAAATTAAATTATCATTTGCTTATCAAAACCCTCGTTGAATTATATCTAAATTGTAATAACCAAGTTTCCCACATCAGTTAATGTGTAAATAAACCAACAATGACACCAGAAATAGTAATGAACAAATCGATATTATTTATTTCTAAACAAACTCTGTAATATAGTCAAAACACCCCCTTTTTAATTATCCTTTCCCAGGTGCACCTTTCAAATAGAATGACCCTACCCTCAGGTTTCTTAAAAACTAATCATAAACAAACATACAACCCTAAAAATACA
>JAFIDM010039024.1:7962-42201 GCA_023159025.1 Thereuonema tuberculata | reverse complement strand
ATTTTCGTCAACTCATCTGTCACATGTTGCCATTAGCAACGTGACAATGTTTACATGCCCAACAGTAAAAAGTGCAATGATGACTGTTCTTTCTTCAATATTTTTTGAAACACTTTATGCAGAAATAGGGTGTGCCATAAAATCCAGTTAATTTTGTTATCACGGCAAAATGAGAATCGTACAGATACAGATAAATTTTATGCTCATTCTCCGGACCTACAAAAATTGGTTGGTCTCTATCCTGTTTCGAAATCAGATATATCTGAAATTTGCTATGGAGATAAATTCTGAAACTGCTGTACTTCCTCTAAGCCTGTGAGTGCTCCAATTTTAACGGAAGCCTTTCTATGTAGCGCCAATGCACGTTGAAACTGGACAGCTCGGCCATGAACAATGGATTTTTTCATCAAATCATTTTCAGCAATTGCAATAGCCAAGGCACGTGCCAGACATGTTCCAACGTTCGTGTTTTTAATTTTAATTATTGATTTCTTTGCTCTGAGTCACTGGATGAAAGAAGCATTACTTCTTTTCTTATATCTATCACCAGCCGACATAAGTACTTTAACAATTTTTACTCTTAACTCTTAATTGAAAGTAAATACTTTGTTGGACTGTGCCAAGCGTTCCAACAATGCAATAATTTGATCTCCGTTAAATGCATCTGTTCTTCTGAAAGACAACCAGGCCGGCCGTTCGAAAGAATTGCTCTCAATCGAAATTCCAATTATGTCTCTTTCTCGCAAACCTTCCAACAATCTATTCATGAGATACATAAAGAGCATTTCCACCAATTTCATTACTGGAATCTTTTCTAAATTCATTGAATGGATTTCATCAAATGTAGGAATCCTCATTAATACTTGAAATTCATTGGCTTCTGAATGAAAGCGTCGTACCGGATGACATACGACATTTTTTATCTGAATCAGGTTTTCAAAAAGTGAGACCTTAATTTGTTTTACTATTTCGTAGTCAGAACAAAAAACTGTCTCTTAAAATTACGTCCGATGCCGAGCTGTCAGTGATATCATCACTTTCCAACAGATTCAAATTTACACCCGAAGTTGATGGTCGATTCAAATCCATAATTCTACTGTGTACATAAGCATTTAAAAAAATACAAAATACAAAAATATAAGTGAGCAAAAGTCAGACAAAAGCAAATTTGTAAATAAAAAAGCATGTATTTACCTCAACATCTTTCTTTTCTATTGGTATGTAACCATTTGCCCGTCTTGGAAAATGCTCTCGGATCCTCCAACTTCGCTCACCTCTTCGTCGGACAGCAAGGCTCGTATGATCTCCGTTTTGCGTGGCTGTCGGCCTCCTACCTCCTTTTTCTTTGTTGCGTTGTTGATGCTTCGTTCGTCTTGGAAAACGCTCTCGGACCCTCCGATTTCGTTAAATACTTCGTCAGATTGCTGTGCTCCTTGTGGAATCTCCGTCTTGTGTGGATGTCGAACTCTTTGTGCTTTCTTCATCGCCTTTGCAGGGGCGCTGCTTCGTTTCGATGATGAAGATGGAACATCGTCTCCGTTCTCCAAGATATTTTCTTTTAAACGTAAAGAGATAACTTCGATCCCGCTCTTAATTTCTTTCGAGAGATATCTTGTCAGAGTTTCGAACATCGACTTGCTCAAGGAGATCGAGGCATCGTAGTAAGTAAAGATAAATTTTACTCCTATCTAATGAGAATAATGAGAATGAGAATATCTAATTTCGAGTTTTCTCCCCTCAGTAAGAGAAATTATGGCACCTACTGGAGTTGTATAGGATCCATTCTTTACACTGTTTTGGCCGGAAATCTCCACTTGCTTCAACACGTCAGCAATTCGTCCTATTCTCTGATGTAGAATGGCCGCATCTTTCGGACGCGGGGTGATGCTGTCTTTTGTTGCTACCAGACCAGACCCAATTTCGATGTATTTTCGAATGTGTATACTAACAGCTCGCTTGAAAATGCATGCCTGGACAAGAGACCTCTTCCCAAATATAAGCATACTCTGGAAGTTGAGTTCAAGAAGCTAATTAGAATTATAAAAAAGAGAGCAAACCTAAACATTTCAATTAATCTCGGAAATCTTTTTGAATATTAATCTTCAATAACAGCAATAAGGAGAAAAAAAAGAAGCATAGGTTATACTTACATCAAAAAATTCTTCGTCCAAGTCGATCTCGATCATAGAAGAGGCAGCCATCCTTTCTATACGAGAGTAGAGCATTTTTCTGTCACACATTGTGATAATTTTCATTTCATTTTCAAACTAGTCAACTACAGACCGGCTCCCGGAAATTTGTTCGAAAGAAATTTGTTCGACGGTAATTTGTTCGAGGTAATTTGTTCGAACGGTAACTTGTTCGAACGGTAATTTGTTCGAAAGGTAACTTGTTCGAACGGTAATTTGTTCGAACGGAAAAATATTCGATAGGGAATTTGTTCGAACGGAAATTTGTTCGAATCGAACATTTCCTAGTGGGTGTTCGAAAAATATTCTCTTTAACAATTTTGAATATTTATCTAAAGAAAATACATTTATCATCGCCTAAACAATTCTGAAGTTAATTAATTAAATTAAGTTAATTAACGAAAATCGTTTGTAAGCGAAATCTATTGTAAAAATATTTTCAATAATATGGAAGTTTTATAAGCAAATCAATTGTAAAAAAAAGTTTTGCAATTATTATAAACAATGTTATTAACAGTATATAAGAGTTTTCCTATGTTGTTACCAGATTCTTTATTATATTTTACGAAGAGTTTTTTCGATATATATAAGAAGGCCTGGTGAAGCAGTAAAAAGAAATAAAACGGCGAAATATATCGTTGATAAGAAGAGGATGTATCTTGTATCTATTTTAGTAGTTACTTGCATATTATGTTTGAATATTAGAGCATAAACTCTTAAGTTTGTTCGAACGGTAATTTGTTTGAATGGAAAAATGTTCTAAAGGAAAAATATTCGAAAGAGAAGATCAACAGAAACCAAAATAATGCTTGCTATGCTTTACAAAATGATTTAAATAATATTATGAAATGGTCTTTTAATAATAAAATGAATATTAACTGTAATAAGACAAAAACAATGTTAATCAGAAATAAAAATAAAAAAGTTAATACAGAACTATGTTTCTTTTTACCCAAAAAATACTGCTGTAATTTGAATTCTCAAGTTGAATATGATTTTATAATATGTAATTGTGATCGAATTCATAATGTAGAAAGTCAAAATTATTGTAGATAATAAATTCAATTGGAATATCCATTGCAATTTCATAATTAATAAGCTTAATTCTTTAACATATTTCTTTTATCATATAAAAAAAATGGTTCCTTTTAAACAAAAATTAATTATATATAAATCCTTGTGGATTCGATTCTTAATTATGGATTGGACTGTTGGATTCCTATTAATAATAATAAACAATTAAATAATATTAATAAGATTGTTTTAAAAATCTTTAATTACTGTATGTATATGTTCATTTTAAAAAATAAATCTAATTTGGAAAAACAACATATTAGGAAAAAATATAGAATTTCATTGATCAAAGAAAAATTTATTTATAATACAATAATAATGAATTTTTATTCTCTTAAAAAATAAAAAAAAATAATTATGTATCTAGTCTCAATTCAAGACAAAATTGTTTAAGAATTTTTGATAGAATTAAGCTTAACAATAATTTGGGTAAGAGATTACGTAGTAATGTTATATATCATCTTTTTAATCAATTGAATTGGGACAGATATAGTTCTGAGAAAATTAAAATTATAAAAGCTAATTTAATATCAGATGTTATTAATGGTAAATTTCAATTAAATTTTTAAACTCAAATAGTAAGATAAATTTAATTTATTTTAAAAAAAATAATAACATTTTGTTTAGGCGATGATAAATGTATTTTCTTGAGATAAATATTCAAAATTGTTAAAGAGAATATTTTTCGAACACCCAATAGGAAATGTTCGATTCGAACAAATTTCCGTTCGAACAAATTCCCTATCGAATATTTTTCCTTTCGAACAAATTACCGTTCGAACAAATTACCTTTCGAACAAATTACCGTTCGAACAAGTTACCGTTCGAACAAATTACCTCGCACAAATTACCGTCGAACAAATTTCTTTCGAACAAATTTCCGGACACCCTACAGACCATCTCTCCAGTCTCGTGTTGGTAAGCTAAGTTCATCTTCTAAACCTAATCTCTGTCACTCATTACAGAGAAATGTTTTAAGTTTTATTTATATTATAAATTTAGAAGAGATTAGAATCCATTTCATTACTGTTTCAGAAAATGATGAAGTGCTAATTTTTGAAAGACTCGAAATCAAAATAAAATAATAATAAGATTTTATAAATATTTACTATACGAATCTTAACGAACTTATAATGTCCAACTTATCAAATTTCGAAATTATTAATTTTCGGATTTATAGTGAAGAAAATATAATTAAACTTCATTATACTAAAATTGACATGATTTTCGAACCAATTCAATCAAATACAATTTCTTCGAGTGACGGAGAATTAGGCGGCAATTTAGGACATAAATTTAAAGTAGAAGATGAAATCCAAAATTCATCAGTCAGTTCGACAACAAATTAAGGTAAGCTTTTTTTTTTCATTTTATTACATATATTTTATTTCTTTAAATTTCATTATCAAACAATTATAATTATTCACGAAATCTGTCCTTCGATGTTGAACAAATACTCGACTACCATTTGGTGCGAAAATTCATTCTCAAAGACAATGTATACCCTTGTTTTTTTTTAGTACAAAAATTGATTGCGAACAAAACATTCTACTCAACTACTATTTGATACAAAAATTCAGTCTCAAAGACAGTATATCATTGTTTTTTAGTACGAAAATTGATTCTCAAAGATAAATGCGTACCTAAAATGTTATTCTCGAAGACCAAACTGTTTCGTTCAATATATGCCGTTCTCAAGGACAAACGTACACCTCAAGGACAATCGTATGCCTCAAGGACAAACGTGTGCCAAACTCTTGTTCTGATTGGGTTTTATATTGTATATATTACTACTCATCGGGAATATAGTCACAATGGGCGGACACTTGAATGGCTGACAGAGGGGGCAAGACAATTGTTCTAACAGCGGAGAGGTAATTAGTGGCCATTGCTGCTTTGTTTGCAGGCTGTTCGAGTTGCAAGTAAGTTTCTCCACAGTCTAGGATTGCTCTCGTCGCTTGTAAGAAATCCCATCCTAGGATTACATCGAAACTGTAATTTTCTACGACTAGAAATTCAAATGCTATGATGGTGTCAACGAATTCCAGTCTGGCCATTGTTTTTCCTAGGACGGATAGGCATTGACCTGAAACAGCTCGAAGCACGGGTAAGTTCGAAGTTATCATTACTTTCCTCTGTTCTTCCGAAATGTTTCAGAGGAATGTTTACGGCTGCTCCTGAGTCTACTAAAGCCTGGGTTGGTTTATCATCGAAGCACACTGCGATTATATTACTTTTCAGTTCAGTTCTAGCATTCATGACAAATCTGCCATTATAATCAGCTGTCACAGTGGCTAGTTTTCCGAAGATGCAGGTGACTGGCTATGGCTGTTTCAGGATATCGTGTTCTGTGGTTGCCTGTACGGTGTGGGATGGCGTCTACCATTAGCTGGAGATGTGGATCTGCTTCGACGGGTCTGGGAGTAGATAGGTCGAACATTTTGTTGATAAGTAGGTGCCTGATAGATGGGTGTGTATTGAGTTCTCTGCCGGGGTTGGTACTGGTAGTTTTGAGCTGATCTGTCTGCATATTGGCGGGTGAGGCAATGTTTCATCACGTGCCCTACTCAATGGCAGTAGAATCAAATTGGCTTGTCCTGAGTTGTTCGCCATATATAATTTTCTTATTACGAGTTGTAATTCTTTTACATTTATCACATTTCCATGCCTTTTTCCTAGATGGTGTTGAAATTTCAGCTACGTCTCTCTCCCTCACGCAATTTTCATGCTGTTGGGCTCTGCAAGATAAACACCTTAACTCCTCCGATTTCAGTAATTTGTTACATTCAATGCATTTAATTTTTAATTTATTATACTCAGTCAAATTTCTGTGTCTTCTATAACTTACTGAAGGAAAATATTGGGCTTCAATTTCTGTAATTGATGAGTTTGCAGCGAGAGCGAAATTCTGCACTTCTTCCTATTAAGACGCATGCACTCAAACAAAAATTACAAATCAAATAACTTTCGAATTATTGTTTAAAAGTTTGAAACAATGTTTGTGTAATTATTATCTAATGTGTGGGAGAAATGTTGTTGCAAACATTAATATAGATTCAAATAATAATAGTAATCTTACCTTTGTTATATGTATTGAAATGTCAGCAGCAAATCGAGGTATAACCGCCATTCCTTCTTGAATTCGTTGATAGCTGGGGTTCTCTTCAGATGGAATGAAGAATTTCTAAGTAATTTATAAAAGACAGTTTTAAGTACAACAATTAAGATAAAGGTAATATTTTACGAAATCTCACCTGTGGAATTAGAGCTAATTGAATTGTTTTTGGACGAAAATAATTCGTTAATACATCGTAGAAATAAAAAGATGGAAAACATCGTGTTTTATGGTTTTTTTTGGTAGCTTTTAAGAAAATTTGAATTTAAAATGGGACTCTTTTTGCGAAAGCACACGTATAAGACAATGAACATGGCGGTCCAAACTTTTGCCAAAAGGCGCTACAAGCATTTGGAAACTTTTGCTAAAAAGCGCTACAAGCTTTTGCCTTGAAAATGTGCACATCCGCCGCCTGTGAAAGAGTTCCAAGAAAATCTCGAATTTTCTTAAAAACTACCAAAAAAAAACGGGGTTTTCCATCACTTTTATTCCCAAATGCATTAACAAATCGTTTTCTTCCAAACAATTTTAATTAGACCTACTTCCAAAGGTAAGATTTCGTAAAAACTACAAAGATGAACATTTAATCCTTTGTTTCTCATTTCCCTCTATTTCTACATGACCTCAAGAACAGTTACAGTCGTTGAACGATTATATGATAAGAAAATAGAGATTCAATATCACTGTATCGAAATAGAAAAACTAATTAGCATAATTTTATTGCAAGAATCATAGAAATAAAAGTTAATAACAAAAATTTTACATACATAACATTTATCAATATACAGGTTGTCATGAAATGAGTTCTTGAAAACTGATCTGTACTAATATCTATTACTTGATGCTATTACAATAGAATTAAAAGGTTAAAGATTAGAACACGACATTCCGAATGATCTCCCTCCGTGGTGACTTCCTGCATACTGTTATATCAAGATAGCAGTTAGCCAGATGAGGGTTAGTTTTTCTTGTAAAAGATCGTGCAAAACCATTTTGAAGTAAATATTCGACTTTTTAAAAGTTAATTATTCATTTCACTTTATCCGCCATGCCCAAAATAGTGCGACGGCCACCTACTAGCGGGCAGCCATTGGAGGCACCGTAATCTAAACTTTAATCAATTAAAATTTTAAATTGCCCATTTTCTTATATAAACGATGCATTAATTTTTTAAAAAATGAGAAAAACTATCCTATATAATAATTGGCTAAGTTCGTCTGTCTGTCTATCTGTGACTGGATATAATTAAGCTATTAAGATAGATCCAAGGGTTCTCAATGGTACCATTGAATCAAGGGTACTTAAATTGGATGAAATATTAGTTCATTTTGTCATTACATGTTGTTTCCATGAAATTTTATCCTTCGGAACTGACCTAGGCAATTGAGATTCTAATAAAACATACTTTCAAAAACCAAATGCTTTTGATATCACTGCACCCATTTTAATGAAATTTGGCATACTTACTCAGTTTTTTTCACTAATTTCGAAACTCAAAAACATTTTTGCCATAGAAGCTTCGTTCACAAGTTAGCGCAGTATTTACATTACAAAGGTGAGTTTTAAATGCTTTTCGGCGTTATGGGTCAAAAATAATAATTATTTCATTCTTACTTAGAAAATTTATAATGATGAACATTATTATTCATGAAGGAAGAAAAGGAAAAGGACAGGAAAAAAGAAAAAAAAACAAATACTAAACGAGGACTTTGGAATGGAACTCGATTAATATTTAGTGATTTGAAACCAAATTTAATTATTGCAGAAATATTGAATGGGGCAGGTGAAAAAGAAATTGTATTTATTCCTAAAATAGAGTTTAGCCCCAATGAACACAGAACTTCCCTTTGTTCTCAGTAGAAGACAGTTTCCAGTTAAACTGGCGTTTGTAATTACATTTACCAAATCACAAAGACAAACTTTAGATATGGTTGATATTTATTTAAAAGAGCCTGTTTTTAGTCATGGGCAGTTGCTATTTCTTGTCGTGCTTGCGACGTCAAAATCAAAATTCCTGATCGAATAGATCAAGAACATTTGATAGAAGGATCTGATGCTGTTTTTTACAAAAAATGTAGTTTAGAAGAGAAGGTGGAATCTTCCAGTATTATTGTTAAATAAAATTTAACAAAATTATTTTAGTTTATTTATGTTGGCTTGAGACCGAATTTTAAAAAGTTATTATTTATTTGGCAAATTCAAAGTTTAAAATTTGCATAAGATCGTGGATGACGTCAGAGTGAGAGATAGAGATAAGCAGCTGACCAACCTCGATCTGGAGTAGAGTTGACGTAGGGTAAAGTGGAGTAGACGTAAGGTAGAGTAGAAGTACAGATCTGTTCTCAAGAGTAGAGGTCTGCAGTAGAGGCTACAAGCAACGTCTGATGGGTGAGCAGCCGATAGCTCCATAGAAGACCCGGATGACATCAGCCCAAACTCGGCGTGACATCCGAAGACCGGCTCATATGAAGAGACGAAAAGTTTCCTACCTACGGATAGTTATTCCCCGCAAGTGGGAATTCGAAAAAAGAAGATAGATATTCCTAAAAGTATTTGAAGGTGGAATTATCTGAAGTATTTCGATAAAGCAGAACCGGGAAGATTGGACTTGACCAATTGTTAATAACAGACGACGGATAAGAAGGATATGTCATTCCCGATGCGTATTGCCTTATGGGAAGAGGAGCGGAGCCCTCGACGATTGAAAGTCACGAGAACGGTAAATCATAGGACCCGAGTGGACGCCTTGAAGCAAGCTCTCTTCAATGCAGTGTGTGCGATACATATTATCGTATCAACGCAGAACTTCACCAAGGTGAAAAACCATTAAATTCGAAGTATTTATCAAGAACTTCACCAAGGGGCAAAAGCATTAGAACCTGCGCACTGTAAATGCGTTTTACGATTCTATTATTTTGAGGGGTGTGCCCGATCTAAATTATTATTGTGCCGTGAAGGAATCGATAAAACGTGGTATTATACCTAAGGAAGAATTATGTGCTCTTCTGAATTTAATTATTCAAGTAAAATAATTATCGAATTAATTGAAGTAAATTATTAGTGAATTGAAGCAGTGAATCAAAGTGTTTCAATTGGTGATAAATAAATGCGTAAAAAGCATTTGTAGTAATTTTACGTGCGACGGAAATTAAGTGCGACGTTATTGTGTTATTAATATATCAACCAAAGATAGTTGATTTAGTACATTATTATAAGTTAGTGAAAATTAACATTAACTATTTGGTGTTTAAAGATATTCTCTAAGCCAGTGCTCCGCAACCTTTTCTCACCTACGGCACACCAAAGTTTTTCCTAGAATTCCGCTGCACATGAAAAACTAAAATATATAGATATATATACAAAGCATACTTCGCTTTGTAGTATTGTTTTATTTATTATTTATTTATTTTATTTATTTATATTATTTATTTATACTATTATTGTAAAAAAATTATTATTGTAGAAAAAAAGACATGTAATATTGTCTTATTTGACCGCGTCACACCTGTATTTGCTCACCGTGGCACACCGGTTGCGGAGCACTGCTCTAAGCGAGTGAATTATTTAGAAGAGATTAATATTATTATTTTGGAAGTAATTATCAAGGAGATATTTATTGATGTATTTGAAAGTAGAAATATCAAATTCATAAATGGAATTTGGATGGCCCAGCGGAAAGTTATAGTGTCAAGAGAACTAGAATTGTATTAAAAAGAACTCTTTAAATTATATTATCAAAGTTTCATATTGAAACTATTACTTGTGCATGACATCATCTGTAAATTATTATTACAATAAATCTTTTATAGATTTTATACTTTGTGTTGTGTTGTTACTCTGAAAAAAAAAATTATCAGCGTGTACCATTGAAGTACAATGAGGAGATATTTAGTTTGTAGTTGAGAGATGATAATAAAATGATTTTTCAGATTTTTTTATGCCTGTCGTCCGATAGGCTTTGCTGCTAGTGATATATAATGATATTATTTATCTATATACAAACAAACCATACTTCTTCCTTAAATCTTTTCTTTTATAATAAATATTATTAAACATCATAACACCAGAAAATAAATGTCAAACTATATTTATTAACTGAAAAAACGAATTTTCAAGGAGATGAAAAATCAACCGTCTCCACTTTTTCAAGCCTTTTTTACAATAATAATAAATTTACGAGATTCTATTACAACAATGACCTTAAAATATTGACATTAACAGTTGAAAAACGTCAATACAATAATAATAAAAGATCATAATCTACAATATAACAATCACACATTATTAATAATCACAAATTCTTATTAAACGAATACAAAAAATTAGATGGATAATAGAAAGCCTATTAACACTTTAATTTTTCGATTATTACCTTTTTGTTAGAGGTTACAAATTTTTTGTTAATCATTTCTCTAGCCAATTTTACTAAATTTTCACTAACTTTAACTCCATCAAATCTATTGAGATTTTTTTCTTTCGAATTTCGAATACATAGGCTTTCTATTGTCTTTCTAATTTTTGTATTTGTTTCATTATAGAAAAAGTTTACTTCACAATTGATACAATGTTGCTTGTCTTTACAGTGTTCAGCAATTTCAGATTCCTTTACTAATTTTTTTCTAATATTATATTATATAATCGAAAAATTAAAGTGTTAATAGGCTTTCTATTATCTATCTAATTTTTTATATTCGTTTGATAAGAATTTGTGATTATTATTAATGTGTGATTGTTATATTGTAGATTATGATCTTTTATTATTATTGTATTGACGTTTTTTAACTGTTAATGTCAATATTTTAAGGTCATCGTTGTAATAGAATCTCGTCAATTTATTATTATTGTAAAAAAGGCTTGAAAAAGAGGAGACGGTTAATTTTTTATCTCCTTGAAAATTCGTTTTCTCAGTTAATAAATGTAGTTTGACATTTATTTTCTGCTGTTATGATGTTTAATAATAGATATTATTTATCATTACATTTATGTTTAGTTAATTAGTTTTTATTTACCATTTTTTAGGTAAAACATCGGGACTTCAATAAATAATCACCAAGATACAAAACAAATAAGGAATTAGTCATATTTTTTATGAAATCAGTAATGATTTTTAATTTCTAGAGTTAGAAAAAGTTAATTCACTTCAATTCATCTCATTTTCCCTGCATGAAAAGAAAGTGGTCAATTGTCTGTGTAGAGAATTTCAGTAAGTTATTCAGTTATTTTTTTTTTCTTTCCCCTGATCTATTTTTTTTGTATAAAGATTTATTCATATTTGATGTTAGTTGGAAATAAGGATGGCCATATTAAGTCTTACGAAACTTTGTTTGTTGCAAACATTAAATGATAGGTGTCGCTGATTTAGCAAAGTTTTGTGTTGCTATGTTACGCATAATGATAAGAAAACTTGTGAGATGCTAATTCTGTTGCGTCCGTTATTTTTTGGAAGAGATGGAAGAGATACCGTAGGATTGATTCAAGTAAAGTTAGAAATTGGTATCTTATCAATATTTATTACTGTGTTTAATGTGAATTAGTAATTATTGTTTTTAATTTATAGATCTCTTTGAATGATCGTCATTTGCCATAGATGTTTGGGCGAAAGGCCACTGCAAAGCCTAACGTTGGGGCTAAGCTTGGGTCATTGTGGTATAAGAGCTTTAGCCGTTCCTATTTGCTGGATAGCGGATCATATCGGCAAGTGAAAGTCAGGATCTTTCGCATAGGCCAGTGAATTTCCGTGCCAGGGCAGAATACACGTATGAATACTGCGGGATACAAAGTCGAGAAGACAAGGCTTAAGAACGTAATTGTTTGTAAACGTATTCCAATCGTCAAAGATCGAGTTCAACGCCTTCTACAGTATTAAGGTAGGACAGACTCTTTTATTATTAATTGATATTCAAGATCAAGAATAAAAAGCGTGAGAATCGCCGAATAGAATGTAAAGGAACAAAAGAACAGTTACAAATAATTTTGAATTTTAAGTAAATATGTAATTGTGATTCGGGTGTTCGATAGTTGCGAGTGAAGATACAAGAACTGATTCTATCATTCATTAATTTATGTAAACTCTTTTATGATCTCTGATAGATAAATGTGAAGTTATTTGCTAAAGAATTGCCAAAGTTGATATGTCACATGAGTTTAGGTTATCAATTTTGTATTTTGTTATTCAATAATTATTCACGTTTTAATAGTAGATATGTAGTTCAGAGTTGATAAGAATTATCGATTAAAAGAGGTTTGAATCGCAATTGGTTTACCGAAATATAATATTTCAAGAAGTGTTAACATAATTCAGTATTGTAAATATTATTGAGATAACTAAGGGATATTTAGTTTGGATTAAGGAAGTTAAGCCATGGTATGAATTATTGTTGCTAAACTTCAGGGTTATGTTTTCTGATTAATTATGCTAGTGCATACTCAGTCTATATGCTTTGTACTTTGATATGTAGTTTTGTCATATACACTTTTTGTTGCATTAAGATTTGTCATTTTAGATCATTCGAGGAAAACACACAGTATTCATTATATTCAAGCTGTTACTACTAATTAATATATTACAGTATTGGTTAGGCTGACCTTAGCCACCCTTTCCACTGCGCAATCCTCGAATTAAGGATATTTTGAAAATGGCATCTAATGAAAAGATTATTTTGGACAACTACAATTAGCCCAGTAACCTTGTCGTCTGAAAGGAGGGTTCCGTGCATCAGATCGGTGCCGGACATCGCACTTAAGATTGTTTTGCACTCCCCAGAAAGCGACGATTTGTCAGATTTCGAAATGCTGGATACTGTATTTTGGGAAGACATCGATGTTTCAACTGCAGACATTCCCAGTGGAGAAACCGCCGATGCGCAACCGGGCCCTTCCAAGAGAGCAAAATGTTCTTACTTGTCTTCTGTTTTTTATTATTATCACTGTCAAATGCAAACGATAGTTTTTAAGGATCATTATTTCATTTACTTTGTGTTATTTTATCACATATTTGATTGCTTTTCTGAGGAACATCAGCCTGCAAGATCGAAATTCCCACAAACATCACATTATTGTTAACAATTGCCGAGTTCGCAAAACTCACTAAATTTTGAAACGTTGTATTTCGGAAACTATTAGGTTCATGTACATGGTTCTGGTCTCAAACTATAGGAAATTTTGTCTTCTTTAAAAACTTACTAGGTCATTATTGTCACAACAATAGTCCTTCCGGGTTAAAATCGCCAAATCCTGAAGAAGGATGGCAAATTTCGAGGATTTTTGGATTTTTGCCAAGGTTGCGTTCGGCGCTCGAGGTCGAAAACTTGGATCTTACATTGGGATAACATCATAAACAACTCAGCAAAATTTCAGAACTACCCGATCTGATGCATGGTCTGATATACATAGTTACTGGACTAAATTACATTAGTTGGAAAACATTCATTAAGTATATACTTATGAAGAATGGTTTATGGTCGGTGGCGGACATGAGTGCTAGTCAAGTAAACGAAATACCGATATCGTAGTAGAGACATCTGATCCCAATTTGTTATTGAAGGAACTTGAGTTAAGGTTCAATAAACCGGATGATATGAGAATTATGCGGATAAAACGTCAAATTTTCCAAGTGATCGACTTCAATGACATGAAGACAGTACCGGAAAAGATTTCACAGATGACTTCTTGTGAACAAGTTAACACTCATAGGAGGAGAATTTTCCGAAAAGGATTTAAGTTGCATTGTTTTGACAGGTTTCCAAGAGAGTTTTATGCTTGCGTTCAAGGTATAGTATCAAAGAAAATATTGAATAATTTCACTGAAGTTTCTGACGAGATAATTCAAGAGATACGTCGCACTGCTGATAGTCAAGAACTCAAGACAAAAGTAGATGATGATGCCAAATGTTTGAACACTCACAAGAATAAGGAAGTTGATCATAGTAGAAAGAAACATCAAAAGAAAAAAGGTATCACTTATTATAGATGTGGTGAAAAGGACATTTTGCACGTGAGTGTAAAAGCAAGAAAGAATCAAGTCATCGAAGCCAACCGATCGAAAGTAAAGTTATCCCGAACATCTAAGTGAGAGATAATCCAGGGATAAAGTGTCTGATAATGTATCCTGGTGGATAATGGACAGCGGTTCGACTCATCATGTATGCAGCAATTTAAAGTACTTTTCCGTGTATCAAGAATTTAAGGAAGCTGTGTCTGTATATGGCATTCAAATAAACCCGTGTTTGCGTTAGGTGCGGGAACAGTCTATCTCAAGACATTCATCAACAAAAATATGTATTTTAACTGGATCATTAAAGGTGTTCTGTTTATTCCATCGATTAACAAGAACTTGATTTCTGCAAGAAGACTGGATGTCAATGGGTTCGTACAGGTTATAGGTAAAGCTAGTTACATGGTAAAGAACGAAACGAATCAAATCCTTATGAAAGCGTCATTAGAGAATGATTTATACGTCATGAAAGGATTGATTATCAATGATTGCAAGGATTCGCCTAACATAGATGCTGCTGTTATAGACAATCATAAGCTGTGGCATGATCGCTTAGGGCATTTGTCCGATAGGAAAATGAAGATCATTGTTCAAGACGATCTACTCAAAGGTTTAGGCAAAATTTCTTCTAAAAGGAAATTGGCATGTGATAGTTGCACACAAGTTAGAATAGCTAACATTCCTCACAGAAAACTAAGCCAGATCAGAAGCGAAGCTGTATTAGATTTAGTACATTCAGATCTATTTGAACCGGTAGACATAGAAAATCGTAGGGAAGCTAAATATGTTTTGACTATTACCGATGACTATAGCAGGAGGAGCTTCGTGTATTTTATCCAAAATAAGACCGAAGTGAATGATAAGATAAAGGAGTTTGTAGTTTTCGCAGAACGACAAACTGGGAGAAAATTAAAGGCCATTATAACTGATCTAGGGAAAGAACTTAACAATCAAGAACTGAAAGATTATTTTCATAGCAAAGGAATAGTGAACCATAATGCGTCGAGTTATAGTTCGCAAATTAATGTAATTTCTGAAAGATTGAATAGATCATTACAGGATATAGCGAGAACCATGTTGATTGATTCGAATCTACCTGTAAAATTTTGGCCCTACGCAGTGGAAACTGCTAATTATATAGTTAACAGAACTCCTCACGGGAGCATTGGTAACAAGATACCACTGTCAAGATGGTTTCCTAACTACCATAAAACAGCTGTTCGTTCCCTGAGAAAATTTGGAAGCATGGCATATGTAAAGAAACCCAACATTTAAGTGAAGAATAAATTCATGAGCAAGTGCTGGAAGGACATTGTAATTGGTTACTCACAGAGAGTCCGAGGGTACAAGATCTTTGACCCGGACAAAGATAGAATCTTCGAAACCAGGAACGCATACGTTGATGAAAGTAAATTAGGAGTAGAACTATTAAACATCAAGAAAACTCAAAGCGATGAATATGTGTCGTTGTTCAATGAACAGTTAGAAGTTGATTCGTCCGATGAAGATCAAAACAACTCTCAAAGTGATCAAGAAGAAGATGAACGAAAAGAAGTAACAAGCAGCGGTGATTCTAATGGACAGCCTGTAACACCTACCATAGAACTCAGATCAAGAAGTGTGAGAAAGACCGTTAATGACGAACCTGAATTCTATAAAGATGCAATAGGGAGTAATTTCAGTTCCGAGTGGATTAAAGCCATTAATCATGAATTGAAAAATATATAAGACCATGATACATGGGAAGAGATAGTAATTCCAAACCATAAAATCCCTCTAAACACTCAATGTATTTTTAAAAACAAGGTCGAAGACAACGGGAATATGTTAAAGAGAAAAGCAAAACTTGTCATATGTGGTTACATGCAACGTGAAGGTTTAGATTACGGAAAGACTTATGCGCCCACTCTTATGATGGAACATCTAAGGATACTGCTAGCATTGGCAACCGAACACCAATGGCACGTACATCAGTGGGACGTTAAAGGGGCTTATTTAAATGGACTCTTGGAAGAAGATATTTATATCAAGTTCCCGGTCGGTGTAGTGAAGAAGAATAAACTTTCTATTGGTGTAAGGTTAAAGAAAGCATTATATGGTCTTAAACAGGCTGTTTAACATGGCAGAAGACTTTGAAATCAGAACTTGGAAAACTTGGATTCAAGAGCTGACGAGCCAATGTGTGTGTTTTCAAGTCTTCAAGAGAAACGCAGACTATCATTTTCGTACACCTGGATGACATATTGATATTTGGGACAAGTCTGAAAGAAATCAAGGAAGTTAAGTCTAGACTGGATAAAAGTTTTGGAATCACAGATTTTGGAGAAATACATACATATGACTGTTGAGTACAGCCGTGAAAACCGCACCGTATCACTATCCCAGAAAACATTCATCGAGAAATTACTTGAAGAACACCGTATGATCGATTGCAAGGCCATTGCAACTCCGGTGGAATTGAATAGAAGTCAAAATAAGGATTTTAATGAAAGTCAAACTAAAAAAAAAATGAACATTTTATTTTCAGAATCATTTTGGGAAGCTTGACTTACCTGTGCATCACTTCAAGACCTGACATTAATTTAAGCGTACATATTTCGTCACGAAAGGTAGCTAAGCCATGTAAGTACGACCTTGTGGCAATTAACAGAATCCTCAGGTATTTGTCCGGATCCATCGACTGGAAACTAAGTTATTCTAAGTGTGAAAACAAACTCACTGGATACTGGGATGCAACGTGGAACGATTTGTGTTACGACAGTAAGTCGACCACTGGATACGTTTTAAAGATGAATAATGGAGCCATTATTTGGAAAACGTTGAGACAAGACGTAATCGCTCAATCCACACAGGAAGCGGAATACATAGCTGTGGCCGAAGCTTGTATTAAACTGAAGTCAATTTCCAGTTTCCTGGAGGAAATCAATGAGGAAGATTTAATTGAAAAGCCAATGAAACTGTTTTGTGATAATATTGCAGCCATACGATTGGCGAATTCCGTGGACAATATGAAGAAAAGTAGACATACTGAATTGAGATATCACGTGGTGAAAGACTACGTTGATCGAGGTGAAATTCAACCGGTGTATATTCAGAGCGACAAAAATATCGCGGACGTCCTTACAAAGCCAGTGTCAAAATATAAATTAAATAAAGCCATAATTAAATTTGGTTTGGCACCACAATAAATACGTGTGATGGCATGTTTGGAGAAAGTCACACAATGTGAAATAAACAATATGCTTGATTAAATCTCACAAGGTGAAAGAGAATTTCATAATATAATATTCTGTATTGCTAGACAGTTTTGTAAGTTAGTTTTTGATAGTATTGTAAGTTAGAATATTTGAGTATTTATGAAAGTTGTTAATACAAATATGGCGTGTATTGTTTCCGAAGAAATATGAATGTTTGAGTTTATACATATAAATTATGTTACAAAGTTTAACTGTAAAATCTTTTTAGGAAGAGAAAAAAAAAGAAAGGGGAGGAAGTATTGTAGAGAATTTCAGTAAGTTATTCAGTTACTTATTTCTTTTCTTTTTCCCCTGATCTGTTTTTTTTTTTTTGTATAAAGATTTATTCATATTTGATGTTAGTTGGAAATAAGGATGGCCATATAAATTATTACGACACTTTGTTTGTTGCAAACATTAAATGATAGGTCGCCTCGATCTCAGCGTTGGCCTGTTCGATTTTGAACGGATACTCCAGGTTGGCCGATTCGATTCCTTGGACCGGGGAGTGGCCAAATCAACCGGTAACAATATCATCCAGAAGCAGTTTGCATTTAATTCGTGTTTACAAGGTGATAGGCGAAACGATCAGTGTGTGAATTTCAAAGTAATCTTAAGACGAAAAGGGAGGATGGATTTCCACAAAAAATAATAACCTAAACCCTAAAGTAATTGGTTAAGAATGATAGAAGACAGTAGGAATTAACCAAACACAAGAAAGATTACGAAGTAACGAGTGCAGAAAGAAAAAAAAAGGATCAAGTTCCGAACGGAAAATAAGCTTGGCAATTCAAGTTTAATTCAACTTCATACCTACAATCACTTGGACTTTTATCTCTGGCCTTTTACATCCAGGAAACTGCATTTCGTTAACTTTTTAATGATTGAAGCCATAACATTGAAGTTTTCTTTAACCAAACTTAAAATCATGAAATTTTATTTTAATTTAAAACATTTTATCAAGGAATCAGTTAAAACTGTTTAAACGTTATATAAATAAATTTTTATTCCTATGAGGGAGATAGAAACAAATTTGTTTTCAAATCATAACAAAAAAATTGAAATTCAGCGATTTTGATTTCCAACAATTCTTTAATAGCTATTCCCTCAAAAAAATAATAAAACCACATATTAACAGTAGCCAATAGATTTAAAAAAATTAAAATATTTAAAATCACAAATGAAAACATCTATTAATATTTAAGGATAAATGAAATATTGAACAATTAATTTAAATAAAAAGTATTTAGGCCTTTGTTATGTTATACCAAAAAACTTATACAGTTATTAAGTCTTTACATTTTTAAATATAATTAAGGACATGTAACACTTTTACATTTTTTGTTAAAATTAATTATTTATATGAAGACAAACTATATTTTGCACCCAAAAGTCATAAGTCACCGAAATTACTTTTGAACGAAGGTAGGTAGAGTTAGGGAAGTTAGGTATTGGCGTTGGAAAGCGACCACGCACTATCAGATGATACTGATGGCAGCGCCCCTAGCGGCAAAATATGGAATTTATATATCTGGGAAACTAGGAGAGTTATGGAAAAAATAAATGAGAAAGTGGTACAGCATCACCGAATTACTGAAAAATGAAAATTTTACATAAAAGAATCATGCAAATAGAAGGTGGTAGATGTTACGTGCATAGGCGGTAGACGTTACGTGGTGTATTCAAATGATGGCTGTGATCTGATGCACTCCTACAGATAAAACTCATGATTTGCAGTCTAAAAAGAATCGTCGACTATCGAATATTTTGTTAATCACTACATAGTATCTTGTAAGCAAAGATCATGCAGGTTATTCGATTGAAGAGAATTGTGAGATGTTACTGCTCTAATTCAAAGTTGAAAGTAACTCTAGAGAAGCTGCTCGGCAATTTCCTACTGCTTCACATCCGACTGCATCGACAATCAGTTCAAAGGCTTAAACTGGCAGTCTCGACGGAACCGACCAATCAGCATAGATATGTATCTGAAACAAGTCGATATTGTGGCATACGTCTTGGCCAATCCCACACAGAAGTTCGACAGAAATGAGTTTCGACTGTGGGTTGCCACCATCCCGTATGCAGCAAATTTATAGCAGCATGATACCAACTCTTATCGTCCAGTAATGGTGCAAGCACTGTTGTCAGATAATGACCATCCATGCTTTGATTGATGCACCCTAGATGGAAATCCGATCTTTTTATCAAATATTCTTTGGACTGACTAGACGCATTGAACATGTGGCGGAGTGTTTAATAAGCAAAACATCTATTGTTGGGCGATTACTAATCCATTACTTTTACGGTAGCTGAAACATCAGTCCCACTGGTCGATCAGCCTTTTGGTATGGCATTTGGAAGGAGCGACTTGTTGGGCTTGTGTTTTATCAAGGAACATTAACTGGACCAATGTACTTGGAATTGCTACAGGGTACGTTAACTGATTGGTTAGATGATGTTTCTCTGGACGACCTACGATTATTGTGGTTTCAACATTGTCATGGTTTCAAGTAAAGTAAATTTGTTATCGAACAAAATTATGGCGAGCAAATCAGGGCGAAAACCACGATTTTCTGTGAAGGTTTATAACGGAATTCAAGAGTAAATGGGTGAATAAGTGGGTAAAAGTGGGCTGACTCCATCTCATAAGAACGTATCGAAAAAATATACAAAACTTTGGAATAGATACTTAGATAATCTACTTAAATAATCACATAGAAATACCTTGAATTACTCATGATGGAAAATTCTAAATAGATCGTACCTAATATTTGAGAAGAGCATTGAGGTCCACTAATCCTTCTACGGTGTGAATTGGAAACTTGCTGAGCCCGGTGAGTACCGACCCCCCCTTAAGAGTGACTCAATACTTGAATGCATTAGGCACAAATGCAAATATGTTATGTACCTTTCTGTAATACCAATATTCTCTTGCTTATGAAAAAATTGATAATCACTGGAATATATATATCTTGATAATGAAAAACTCAAAATGTTGGCTGTGATAAACAAATACTTCATGTTACAAATTAAAGAACTTCCCTCATCATTCGAATATAGTCTAATGAAAAGATGTTTCTTCAAATTTCCTCCTTTAAAATCTTATATGGTTTATATTAATTGATTATTTACAATCAATTAATCTGAATAAATAACGATTAAAAATACAATGCAAACTAGAGCAGTTAGGTTAAAATATGGAATAAGCTTAGAATTAAATCAGACGGCATTCAAATGATGAGATTAGCTCTCCATCTAATAGCAATAATGCAAGATAAAAAAATATCTAAGCAATGATAAACAGTTGTCTCCTGAATAAAGTGCCTGATATTTAACTAAGTTCACAAAAGATTATAATGTATGGAATATCAAATAAATACAATAGAATTGGTATAACGGAATGTGTCCTTGAAATTGGCTTTCACCTAGAATACTAATTGCCTTTTTTAGTCTGACAGCCTACAAATTAAAGATAAGTTACTTTTATGAAAATTAACGAATTTATATTGTGACAATACGCATATTTTAGCGATAAATATTGTAAAATAGTTTGTAATGTTAAAATATAAGGTTAAAATGTAAAAACAAAAAGAAATATATTTATACAGAAAAATAAACCAAAGAACGCACATAACTAAACAAAACAAAACACAAATTCACTGAGCAAAATAGCTCAGTGAATTTGTGTTTTGTTTTGTTTAGTTATGTGCATTCTTTGGTTTATTTTTCTGTAAAAATGTACTAACGCACGTTAATTTCCTTGTCTAAAAGAAATATAAATAGCTTAAAATATTTTATTTTCTATCAAATGCGAAATCTCAATCTTCCATTGTTCTTCTTTCTTCAAAACTCAGAAAAGTTTCTTCCTTCATATCTAGTAAAGCTCAACGCATTCCAAACTACGAGAATTAACACCAAGCGACTTGGGTGGACTCCAAGTCCTACTAAATAAGGATATCTTGAGTGGTGCTAAGCGTAAACTTCATCTGGTACAGCCATCGTAGAACACAAATTCTCTTTAGCTTCTTTTGTAATTTTACTGAGCTGTATTGCTTTTTCAGTAAAAACAATGATCGATTCTCTAGCTTCAATTTATTGATTCCGCTACATTAGAAAATATTGGCCAATGACAATGGTTCTCTAGTTTGGAGCGGACTTGCGCGTTGATTCGACTGCATTAAAATCATGTTACGTTCATTCTGGCATTAGCAAAGAAGCAAATGATGTTTGTTTTTTTTATGTTTTTTAATCTCATTTTCTAAATGAGATTAAATTTTTCTATTTTTTTGTGTGCAATATTTAGGGGGATTCTGGTGAATAGCTTATCTTTTTGACTACAAAATTATGTAGGACCCATTAATTAAATCCGTGTTTAGATAATCCAAAAACACTTTTCCTAAAAGCTTGCAACTATGCCAACTAACCCCGGGTGCGGAGCTAGTTGGGAAACCCCTAGGGGCGAGTTGGATAACGTGCTATGGATAGAGGTGCTTGAGCAGAACACAGCAATTTTCAAGAAAAACATTTTATTTTATCAAAAATTTTATTTTAATAATACTTGAACAAAAAAACAACAACTGTATGACAAATTAAATTAAATGTATGAACAAACAATGAATTCTTAGCTACCTATAGTTATTGTTTGATATCAAACACAAATGTAGGAGTTATTTGAACAGATGGGTTCAATTTTCGCAGAAATTTAGTTTGGTCGTACCAAATTTAGTCTTCCTCGTCTGGCCATCTCCAGTTTTTCCCCTTTTTTACCATTTGTTATAGCTATGCCAACTGACCCCTACCTAACTATACCAACTAGCCCCACAGGGATTTCCATAACAAAATGGATACCACACAATCCCAAATATCAGAAACAAAAGATTATGATACGTGCATGCAACCACAGTTATCAACTCTTTCGAGAACCGCCATCAGCAGTACCTTAATTCGATCTACATGTTCACCAGAACAAAAAAATTTACGATGAAAAAATTTACTCACAAGTCAGAAAAACGATGAAACAGGATCACTTTCTTCGTGACGCTTCCAAGCAAACTAAAGTCATAGTGGATAGTGCACCTTTACATACACTTCCCACTACCAAGATGTCAGCGCTCTACCTACACGGTGGCAGGAAATAAAAGCTGTGTGCCAACTAGCCCCTTATGCCAACTGACCCCGGTCTCCCCTACTTGGCAAATCCAACTGATGAGAGGTATGCACCTCAAAACATTCTGTCTTGGGTTCCCAATAGAAAATTTCAGTGAACCCTTTTAAATTTGTGCATTTTTATGCTTATTTTTATTGTAATACAGAAAGTACTTTCACCAAATACAAAAGTAGGCCTACACTAATGCGTGTCTCAAATACGAAATAAGAAAATGTGAATAGAAAAGAGCAAACAAGTGTCAATGAAGAAAAAAAAATTAAATAAACTAAAAAGAACCGTGACAACATGACGGTGCTCCACCACCTAAGCCACGAGCGGGATGAACTTCCTGTCCAATATCTTCTCAGAAAAGATAATCGGTTATGGTGATCAAGTAGAGTGGGTTCCACGATCATCTGACATGTCACCAATGCATTTCTTTGTATAGGGTTATCTGAAAGAGAAAGTGTACACAGTTGAACCGACGACTCTTTAAGATCTCTTACGTAGAATAGTTGGTTCCTGTGAGAGCCTGACACCCACAATCCTGTTCCTGTGCAAGAGGAAGTTCTTTTCTGCATAGAAATGTGTACTTCAGTAGATGTTGAATACATTGAATATATACTCTATTTTAAACTAGAGGTTATGTGCGTAGCGCTTTTGCATTAAATAACATTCCGAAAACTTAGCGTCTGCCGCTTTCTATTTGCACGATTCTTTTCTGTAAAATATCATTTCCTACTAATTTACTGATGCTCAACAACTTTCTCATTAATTCTTTTTCCGTATCCCTCTCTGTTTCCCAAATAGGGTTACTATTTTCCCCAATATTTCTGCTATCACTTTCATCTGATAGCTCACGATCGCTTTCCAATACCAATACCTAACTTCCTTAACTTTAGCCATCTTCGTTCAAACACTATTTGAGTGACTTAGGGCTTTCCCATGCACCCTGTATATTAATAACTGACCGACTTTCTTTGTTGTCATGCAGAAAAATGGTAATATAAAATATAAAAAAATATAAGTAATGTTAGTCAAAATATGTTGTTATTTTGAAAATATTTCACGAATTTTGTGTTGGAATTAAGTATCACAATATACAATTTTAATAACCTTTATTATATTAAATAAACAATTATGGTAAGACTTCTGTTTATTAAGACCCAATAGGTTATATTTAAGAGGTTATAATTACCCGTTGGTAGAGGTCCCCCGTAAACCATTCAGGTCCAGGAGATGGTGGATAAAACTTCAGATATGCAATCGGGCCAAATAAAGGAAAGAGATCGGCTATATTTTCGAATAATTAAAATAATAAAAATTAACTTTCTTACATCATCTTAGTTTTCTATAAAATATTAAGAAGTAATAAATTGAAATTTATTATTTTCTTCACTTAATCACTAGAAAAAAAGAAATTTCAAAATAAAATTATATGATTATTACTAAAACGTAAGTTGTTTTCCTTCCTTCTAAAGAAGAAGAATAAAACTAAATGATTTTAATTTTCAGAAAGCCTCAAGGTTTTTAAATTAGTAAGACATAAATGGAAGGGAGTAATAAAATTCTGTATCTTTTTAAATCTATGATATGAATTTATCAATCAATATTTAAACTATATGTTTATCAAAATCTATTATTAATATTTTTTCTGCGAAGTCGTTACTTCTTTTCGAATATATACTTGTTTTTTGATAATCTATTAACCCCAGTTTGGATAACATATTTTATCTACCCATCAAACAAAACTATTAGTAAAAAAGAGAAGTAAATAATACGAAATAAAATTTGTTAATCAAGAGTTCAAAAGAATATTTTTATTCTCTGTTTTCATAACTCCGATTCTTTTTTCTTCACTTATTTATTATTGGTGTTACTAATTTAAATATTTTTATAATAGCTTTGTTCACAATATCAAGTTGATGTTACTGAATTTTGATAATATATCTGTTAAGGAATCATCCAGATTGCGATTAAAAATATATAATTTGAAGAAATTTTCATAAGAAGAAGTAACGAATTTTTAAACTCAAACATGGGCTTGTAGAGTACTGCGATAAAGATACGCTATAGGCCGTATAGGCGAAAAGTAGATGAAGTGAATCGGGCAGGTCAGGAGGCTTAATGTGTCCTCTGACTCTATAAAAACGTTAGTGGGGGTTTGCCTGATAAAATGAGTAAGTCATGCGAGCTCAGTGTCTTCGAACGTGACATGAAAATCAGATGCCACCGATGTCGGAAATCGGTTCGTGAAATTGCGGACATGCTGCAGATGCCGAAATCAACTGAGTGATGTAATTGTAAAATGGAGACGTCGACGCAGTAAAACGACAATTGCACGAAGTGGTAGACCGAGAAAATTGACTGACCATAGCCGTCGAACCTTGAAAAGAGTAGGGAAGAAAAATCGCAAGACTCCGTTGGTAGTTATTAAGACGGAGTTCCAACAAGCGTCGGGAGTTGTCGCTAGCAGCAGGACTGTTCGCCGAGAGCTAAACTACTTGGGCGTCCATGGCACTATGGCCGCTCACAAGCGAACATCGTCGATTGCAATGGTGCAGAGCCCACCGCCATTAAACTGTTGATGAGTGGAAACATGTTTTGTGGAGTGATGAATCCCGCTTCACGTCCGGCAGTCCGATGGACGCATGTGGGTTTGGCGGATGCCCGGCGAACGCTTCTCATCCAACTACATTGTGCCAACTGTTATGTTCGATGGCGGCAGCACAATGGTGTGGAGGTGTTTTTAGGAGTTCGGCCTGGGTCCCTTAGTTCCTGTAAAGGGCAACATCAACACTGCGATGTATCAGGCCATTCTATTACGTTGTTTCTCTGGTACTCCTGAACGATTGTGTTGATTATAAGTTCCGAGTTGAAATTTGCCCCTTTTTGAAGGGCAAGCAGACTTTTGACACAAGACCGGTATTCTTTAGGAAGACCTGACAAGATGATCCAACAAATCTCACGATCATCGATGTGTCCTCCTTTTTGTTCTATTTTGGCAACAATCATTTGTAACTTCATGATTTTACTTGGTATATCATCTTCATTAGACATTTTTCTAGAAACGTATAGATCACGTTTTAAGTCCATTTTTAAGTAATCAAGTGATATTGAATTTATCCTCTAATTCCTTCAATAATAACTGTGGATCATCTGTTTCTTTAAGAATTAACCTAAACTTTTCATCAATTGATCCTGTGATAATACCAACTGCCTTCTCAACTTTCATCAATAGTTTTTGACGTTTATCCGTGTCCTCAATATCATTTATTTCTTGGATCGGACTATTGGATAATGTCCACAAGCCTTCTCTTTGTAAAGAAGTTCTAATTGCGATTTTCCACCGCAAATAATTCTCTCCATTGAGCATTAACATGTTACTTGCCATGTTCATAAGTTATTTATCCTACTAAGTAAATATATTATAGCTACAATGAAAATACCAACTATATGAGTATCTAATATAGATCAACTTGCGCAGTGAAAAGTGGTGCGGAAGTACCCATAATCAAACGAGACTAAAATCAGATAAATTAATGTAATAATACAGACGATAAGTTGTGTATATTGATGTGCAGATCATCCGATCTATTATATCATTGTCGAAAAGAAATCTTCAGTAACAATCTCGGAACAAAAAAAAAACAAGAGTATAACATGTGAAACAATTCATTAACAATTCCTCTTAGAATTAAAACACTTGTGTTTAACATATTATTTGTCGATTAAAAGTTCAGACAGTTCAATATTCTTTTAGGTTATATTTCCAAACAAACTTCTGAAGTTCACACAAATTATTAAAAGTTCAATTAAATATCGTTGGAAATAAACTTCTAGAAGCGTACGCTTAATCTTCAACAAATGCTTGATATCTTAATAGTCTGAGCTTATTACCGCTGTTACGCTCATATAACCAAATAACTTGACATTGTCCTTAAAGGGTATCTTTCGTCAAATACATCTTCGCTGTGAATAAATTAACTTACTTTAGTTCATCCATAATCCTATACGGTTCTCTGTAGATACTTTGCATCACTTTTAATCCTTGGATTCCTCTTTACCAACAAATCCGGTAAAATTGTCTCTTAAATCCAATATGGCACTGATCATTCGGAATTCATCAACATGGTCTATCTAGAATTCCTATGAATTAAAACTAAAAACAAACTATTACTGCTTATATATCTTTTACACTGACAGTAAGATACCCTGCCCAAATAACGCCACCTTGACATTTAAATTACTGTAAGTCTTGAAATAAGGTGTATCGAAACATGAAAATTATGATCAAGAAAGTTTGATCATCTGTTTGAAGCATACCATAATGAAACATATGATAACTTTTACAGGAGAAGTATGAGAAAACAAATAAAAAAACTTTGCAAACTGGCGTTATTAGGAACACCTGGTCCAATTAACACCACCTACTTTCTAGTAAATTAGTAACTTATTATTAGTAACTTCAAGTAACTTATTTAAAATTAAGAATTATTCCATCATTGTAAACATTATTTGTACAAAATTACAGTACAAAGCAACTAAATTTGACTTTCTATAAAAAATAATAAAAAATATCACTTGAAATTAACGCGGTCTTTCTAATCTGTAGCTAAAACAAAAGAGGAAATGTAAAAATTAATTAATTTGGGCATTTACCGATTATAAAAGCAAAATAATAAAAAGATAAATCTATATTTTCATTAAACATATTGATAACTTATAAAAATGTTGTACTTAAACTAAAATCGTATAGGTAGACCATTAACATCACCATGGCGTTAAAACGCTACTCAGCACATGGATCACATGATACACTTGTCTATAATTTCCGAATTTTAAAAATAGCAGTTAACTTATCTACATAGAAGAATCTTCAAGAATCAAGAGTTTTATATAGTTAATCTTTGCTGAACATTAAAAAATCCATATTTTATCTTACGTTGATATAGTAGCAGCCTTTCAGAACCATTCCTCGAGACGAAAAGGTGGAAATAAAATTTCAATCGGAAATGTTGGCGGTCTGCTAGTAACTCACTTCAACACTAGATGGCATGTCAATGCAAACTACTTAGTGCAGTACCGGCATCTCTTACATTTATGAAGAATTAGATAGATGGCGTTAAAGATATAGCCTAAATGGCGTTATATGGCTGAGGTACCTTATTAATACTAAGAATGTTCAATCTGAATACGGTAGAGCCCCGATTATCCGCGGAATCGGGTGGCAAGGGCTGCGCGGATAACGAAAATCGCGGATAACCCGAAAAAAGACTAAAATTGAGGTGTAAACACGAAAAAAAAATATTTCACCATTAAAATTACGTTTTATTGTACAAAAAACATAATATGTAAAACTTTTAAAATATGTACAGTAAAGCAGAAACCTTTGCTCTACGTTTGCATCCACAAATTCCGAGAAGGTCTATACGATCACGATGCATAATAAACCTGTCAGTAATTTTCGACCTTCGCACTGTAGGACCTGTTGAATTTTCTCTGTTGTTGGATTGGATTAAAATTGGTTTTTTTGAGGTTCGTAATTAAAAAAATTTTACACAGCACTCGCGGATAATCGGGGCTCTACTGTATTTCAACCCAATAAAGTCCTTTCTATCGAATTATATCTTCTAATCGTCTTACAGAAGTTTTTATCTTCCGCCATCGAAGCCAATTTTCTTTTATCATATTTCACTATATTGACGCTTCCGAAAACAGAATCAACTCAATTGATTGTGCACCATCATTTGTTTTGAACAATGATATCATCATTTCGCCAGTGCCCATAATTAAAAAAAACAATAGCATTAGAAGTAACACGGATAACAATAGTTCATGAATTCTTTTATTATGATGTTTTGGCACTATTAGAATGAACTTGATATGACTGTTTTATATTGCAACTATTAAGTTTTCAGTATCAGTAGAAAAAATCAGTCATTAATTATTTCTAAACGCACTCTATTAGTGATGAAGGGAAGTTGAGAACGGACACTGGAATGGTGTCGGAAAATAGTTATGTTTTTATATCTCTTTTAATCATTTCTGTGTGTTCTTTACTCGATTACGAACCTTTAAGTATTACTTATTTCCCAAGTTAATTTTTATACATCAATCATTTGATTTGTATAATTTTTTTATTTGCCTGCCATCTTTCTGATTAGAAACTGATCAAAATCACTTTATAAGTTTCTTAGGAGAATCTTTCATATACTTCTTTTAGTAAAAAATATTTTGTATATATATTTTTTTTAGTTGTTCAAATTTCAGTTTTGCAGGTGATGTTGTTTTAAAGTTTAATCATCTGCTTCTTGATGATTTGATTCTGTTTTGTAATTAAGTTGATTATCATAACGTCCAGCAAAGATCATATTCTTTCTATTTATCAGTTTTATTTAGCACCTCAGAAAGCAAACAGTTATTTTTTAAATAAAGATGAAATCAACATGAACTAAAGTTTATTCCTTCCAGATATTCGGAAACCACATTAATTCACCAATTTCTTTTTGAAATATGCAAAATAACTACATGCAAGAAACTTCTAGGGCATGTATAGTTGTAAAAATTAAATACTTTTTGATTAGGAACATGGGTTCAAAAATATACCGATTCCCTTTTACACACTATTTTTTATTCACTTCAATATTTTAAATGGCTTGACGTGTTTTACTTGATGCTGGAAAGTATGATTTAGCTTATACTATTGTTCTGGCTAGCACAACACGTAATGGAACCATTAAACCACTTAAGCTTAACAATAAATTACTGCTGTGTTTGCTTGCATTATCTTACATCCGATGCTCATAGTGATGGCCACCAAATCAGACATTTTCTTCTTGAATTCAATACTACACAAATACAATGTTTGTTAACCCTTGTTTGGGTTAACTCCTATACAAGTAGAGATCCAAGCTACTACCCTATCAGATAAGGAACTAAACAATTATTTTACTCAATTATCTCTCTATTCTCTTTTTTTAAAAAGAGATAATATACAGTATAATTACCAGTTTTATAATTAACATATTCATTATCAAAATTTTACTTAACCATTTTCTATTTAAATTATTTTTTTGTGCAACCCAATTTTATTCATTCATCCATCATATCTTTACATTCAAAAAACACATATTCACATCCCTCAATTTCCGTACACCCTATTCTACATTTTATTAAGGCAACATCTTTTCAATATTTACTTTTTCTCCATATACATCCACATCATCTTTTTTTACTGTGATCTTCTATTTTACCTCCCATGCAGCTGCTATCCTTTTATCTAATCTCTTTGTTAGGTTTTCCTTAATATTATTTTTCATAGTGAACCATTTTCCTAAAACTTATAATGATTGTTATACACTAACTTCAATACAACAAGAAATAATTTTTCAGCACAAATAATTTTACAGTACGTTAAACTTTATTAACTTCTTGTTATTCACAATTTCTTCTAATTTTTACTGTTTGTTATTGAATTCCATTATTTTTTTCAAATTTTCCGTTGACCTTGCTTCTGATCTCAGCTTCATTCATGTTTTTAAAGATAGTAAAATCCCATTATAATTTAAATACACAAATCAGTTTGTACAGCACTGCAACCAATCACAGTCTTGTAAAAATTTAAACTCCTGCATCGTGTAAATAAAAGTTGTTACCGCCAGATTTTACTATTAGTCGATTACAATCTAAATTTAACGAACCAGTGGCCGAAAATATTCACCATAAATATTGGCGCAGATATCCCGGTTTCGCTCTAGCATATCTTCATCATTGACCAGTGAGAAGAAGTGAGCTTTCTACCACCCATTGCATTATGAAAAGGCCGACGCCTTCCTGGCCTACCTATCATTTGACGTCAGGACGGACAATCAGACAACCTACGCAAATGTAGCAGCTATCCCAGTTACTAACCATAGATTGAAGGAGCCAAAAATCTTCTAGGTCCGTTCTAACGAAGATCTCTGTCGATTGTTTCGAGATTACAACAGATTTGCAACATTCCAGGGATGGGACGACGCCAAGCAACTCACCAACTTTTACTTCTCGTTAGCAGAATCAGCACGTAAGTGGTTTGAAAACAATGGGGCAGTGATTACAACGTGACAGATTTTCCAGCAGCAGTTTACTGCAACATTCGTCAAACCTTATAAGAATGGAAGAACCCAAAGAAGATGCTTGAACAACCAGCACGAATCGCCACTGAAAGTTTCGAAGAATATGCCCCAAGATATTTTGGATCTTTACCGAGCAACCAACCCGGAGAAGACAGACCCTGTAAACTGCAACTATCTTATAAAAGAAGTAAGAAGATACATATCCTTTATTATTAGCAATCTGAATCGATAGTACAGGCGCATTCCTGGAAGAGTGCCGATGCGTCGAGAAAATGCGACAACACAGACTGGCCGAGACGATAATCTTCAAGCTACTGCCGAATGTCGTATCCATTGGAGTCGTATCCACAGCTTACACATCCCATTCCGACTCAATTGAACAGCTGCAACAGCAAATAACAGCCTGCAGTCACAAATCTAACAGCTGATCTCTCCAAAAACAACTTCAAACTGCCATTTTCTTTCTTTGTTCTGTAAAGTTTGTGGCGCCCTATAGGTCAAGCGGAATTCATTTGTTGTTTGCGCTTTTCGACTGCTTAAGATTCACGACTTTCAGGTACTGTTTCAGTGAATTTTGACGTTCAGTGGGGAAGTATTCATAATGGACAATCTTGAGCAATGTAAGAACAATAACCTAACACTATATTTATTTGTTTGTTTTTTTTTTTAAAAAATGATAATTGATAAAAATGTATAATTTTTTTCGAAGACTTGAAGACTTTTAATATAATTCTCTGCACTCCCCCGCCTTCGTTTCAATGCAGATAGAAGGTTACTTTCTAGTCACGGTATCTAACGAAATTAGGCTCAGAATACCGCAGATGTAATTTTGAAATGTTTTTTGCTGTTATTGGTCGTTAGATGCAAAATATCATCTAAAATTTAAATTTCATATTTTGTTTTCCTTATTTCTTACAGACTCCTCGGGAGTGAAACTTATTACAACGAAGTATCTCTATGACCAAATAATGAAGAACAGTTCCCAAAAAATTACAAAAAACCTCATTTCTGGAGGATTATCTGTTGAGTAAAACCTCTGTTCCTGAAAAAGGACTATGTAACTAGAAGCGAACAATATCACATGTTAAGTCTCAAATGAAGGCTCGATGGTAGGCAGACATGGAATGGAAAACGTTTTCTTAAGAAACTAACACTGAATGGCTGCAAATTACGCTTGAAATATCGCTTAGTAAGGGCCGAAGTGGCCAACATCAAAGTCATTCGCTGATTTAAGTGAAAATGATAAATGAAGTAAAATTTGAAAATAATAGTGACTCTGGCGCAAATATATTTCAAACATCATTGGTGCCTCTTCGATTCGTTAGTACCAGGAACAAATGCGGCGAAATGCTACACTCTACTGCAGATATATAACGAGAAGATTTCTTCTTGAAACAACTGATATTACCAATGAAGAGATACCAACAGTAATAGCCAAATCACAATATTGCAAGAAACTAAGCTTTCAATGCCAGAAGGAGATTTATTGTAAAGCATGTTACATTGCTAACAATGGTGGACGGCAACGGGACAACAGACACAAAATTCACGATGAGATGCTACATTTGCAAATTGCCTTCAAAAGACTTCAACAACTTAACAAAGATAAAAGAAAGAAATACTGATTCTTGACAATTGGGGTTTTCAGTATTCCATTCACAGATACATTTCCTTGAGTCTTTGTTACACCAGGCTTAAAAACCGCCAATAAAAAATTGGCAAGCACGAACAGAAGAAGAAAAGCTTATTGTGTCTAGACACGAAAGAAAAATTTCATAAGTTCAAAACTGAGCTTTGGTAAATAGTTCTGGTGCTAAGCCAGGATACGGGAGCAACAATGAAGGAAACACGAGCCGAAGATTCTTTGCTAACAATCAAATATCTACAGGAGTTCCCAGCCTTCATGCAAATAAAATTCACAATTATAAAGTGATTCTGCTCAGTAAGCTGAAAATTCACCTCATTCACATGTGGAACTGTATTCATGGTATCCGATGACGCTTACAGTTCACAAGGTATTATTTCATGGTTCTGTAGTTATAAAACATGCCATGTTGCCAATGGGAAGTTTGTTGCAATAAGCTGCAGAAGTGAGAAATAAACTTTTTCTGGTTGTATCGACAACATTTTCCCAGAAAGTTCGAGAAGTTTGTAATCTCGATACACTGAATAGGTTATTGCTAACTTCCGATCCCTCTGTCACGAGCACGAGACCCAAGCCACCGAAAAGGATAAACCATTTCCAAGCAGAAATATTGACTATTTTACATCCTAGTGGTATTGTAAAGATACAAGAGGTCTTCTTATACAAATAAGTAAAGAAATTGCTGCTGAAAACAGAGGACGATGATAATGATGAAGATGAATAGTCGTAAGATGAACCTTGGTATTCGTTATCTGAATAAGTGTATTGAACAAACTAATAACTATATTTTCTTAACAAAACTGTTTCATTTTAAGGAAACATGTCCTATTTCATTTGTTTTTATTACAAAGTAGCTGTACACAGCCACGCGTTGCTGTGGCTAAGTCTAGATAATATGAATAATAGTTCATTGCACTGCATTTCTTATTTGTTTCTTCGCCTCTGACTGGATTTATCATCCTAAGGTTGAATTGATATTCCAAAAAATGATTAGATATTGCAGGACATCGTAGCATTGATGAGTTTCTGCAACTTTTGTCAATTGATGGTTGCTATGATGAAGAACAATATCTAGTATTAGTTTTAACGTGTGTGTATTCCAAATTAATTGAATTAAATCGAGGCCACCACACTTTCAATGTAGAACAAAATTTATAAACTTAACAAAATAAACTACATTACACTAGTACTTTCACAGTGTTGACACTGCATTGTCAAGTGGATGGTTGCAAATTTAAAAAAAGAAAACAACATCGCTGGGAGCCGCAAGGAGAACAATTGAGTCACGTGTGTCGGGGTCTGTTCCATTTTCGTTTCCGGGGGGAAAAGTGGTCGCTGCTTCCTAACCGCTTCGGGCTGGGCGTGTAAGGGGCGTGTAAAGGAAGAAAGCTGTAAACTCAAAGATGAATGAAGGATTGCGTAGATTTTTTTAGCATCAAAGTAGGGGGGTGTGGGGGGTGGAAGTGGCTGATCATGCGGAAAAGTTTTAATCGAGAAATAAATGACCAGAGAAGAATTAAATGAAGTGGAAGCGATTTTGCCAATGAAGTAGCTTATATTAAGAGCCAAGAGGAAAGTTTATCAATGAAAAAGCATAAAGGGAGTACCAAGGGGAAGGGACAGATAGAAGCAATGAGGGGCTGGTTACCTATGGAAGCCATATTGGGGATGGTTACTACAGACAAATTGTGATTGTAGCAATATGGGTCCGTAAGGATATGGAA
>JAFIDM010038943.1:0-11985 GCA_023159025.1 Thereuonema tuberculata | reverse complement strand
ATCAGGGTTATGTGAGACGAGGTGGGTGGAGCGGCATGACGGGGTTTTGCAGTTCTCGGTAGATTTACCCAAAATATTGGAACCTTTGGAGTCGATAGCGACTTGGGATGACTTATCCACTTCCAGTAAGGCATCCCAGCTGCGGGCCGCCATGACGGATAGTTTATTTTTAGTGTCAGTAATGTGTTTAAGTGACATACTGGCACTTATACTGCCGTTGAGCAAGCTGCTCCAAAAAGTTGATTTGCATTTGGAAGCAGCAGCAGAAACAATATCAAATTTGATATCAGTTCTTTCCACACGCCGTGAAAAGGCTGAGGAATATTTTTTAAAAAATTGGGCGAAAATTGAAGATTTGGCTGATAAAGTCAATGCCCACCAGATTCCACCTAGGAGATGTGGTCGTCAAATTAACAGGGCCAACTATGCTGCAGAGCCACCGGAAACTTACTTTCGGCAAGCTGTATTCATCCTTCTGCTTGACCACATTTTAATGGACATTAAGGAGAGATTTCCACCTGATGTTCTTAACTGTTTTCAGCTTTCGCTACTTTTGCCATCAAACGTAATAAAAATTTCAAATTCAGTCCTGGAAAAAAAAGCAGAGTTTTTAGCCAGGAAGTTCAGTGATATTTTGCCTCATGAACTGGTATTATCACAAAAGTTGCTTCAGGGTGAACTTACCATGTGGAGGGAGAAGTGGCTTGGGCAGAGTGTCATCACATATCCCAAATCTTCAACTGATATTCTGAAAAACTGCGATAATGATATATATCCAATAATTCATACATTGCTAAATGCTTTAATAACTCTACCAATCAGTAATGCTTCAGCTGAACGTTCTTTTTCAGCCTTGCGGCGACTGAAGTCGTGGCTACGAGCCACAATGTCAGAAAATAGACTGACAGGTCTGGCCCTGATGTATGTTCACCGGGGTGAAGATGTAACTATTGATGATATTATAACTCGATTTTCAAAGTCTGGCAACCGCCGTGTAAATTTTTGTTTGTAAATTTTTTGTGTAGTTTTTTTTTTATTATTATTTCCTTAAATTGATTACAATTTCAGTCTGGTTAGGAACCGTTAGTTCCTATAAACAGATGCTGTTTTATTACAGTGATAATAATTGAATAATTTGTTATTATATAAACATTTTTGTATTTCTTTGTAAAACAATTCTTTATATAAACATTTTGTATTTCATTTTTGCCAATTGGTGTTGACTTTGTTTTAGACTTTGCCTTTTTTTTTGTCGTATTAACTTTTGTTGATAGATATTATGGACTTTCATATGCTTTTGAGTTCTATGATTGTAAATGATTGTAAATCTGAAAAACCACTAAACTATAAACTACTTATAACTATTCAGATGAGATAAGCATAAAAAATATATAAACATTCAAAAAATAGATACATACAATACATTCACATTCGTGCAGACGTTTTGCTGTCAAACACAGACCTTTATACATGTAAATCAATTAATTATTAATAATTATTTTACTATAACTAAAAAAAGAAACAAATAAAAAAATATATTTTGTATTAAGATGGCTATTTGAGACAAACAGGGAACGAGCAAATGAACAAACATACAAATACTTAAATGATAAAATAAATCTCATTATGCTTCTTCTATATTTTTTTCTTTTTCTTTTTTTTAAATTTTCATAGATTCTACAATCCGATTTCTTATGTCTCTTTTGACTGCGGAAATTCTGTCTTTGTTTGATAGCGTTTTTAGATCAAACTCATTATTAATTTTATTCTTCTTCAATCTTATCTATATTATTTATAATAAACTTATGGTAATTGCTGAATTAAACATCTTCCATTTTCACAATTTTTCATAATTTAAATGTACGTCAGAGTTCATAATAAAGATATTTGGAAAAAAAGACGCATATGTCCCTAACTTCAATTTTTGAAATTTTATGCTATTTTTCTACGTTATCTCAGAAATAATTTTTTGAAAGAAGTTCAAAGTAATTCTTACTAAAATGGATACCACCCCCTTATAGGCATAAAACAATGATTACATCAAAAAAAAAAATTAATGAAAAGGAATAGAATTTTAAAAAATGGTTAAAACTTAAAAAAAGGAACTAAAATATTTTTTCTCTTACTTTTTAAGTTTAAAATATGTTCTTTACGTCTCTAAGAAATATAATATGTAATTTTGCCAAAAAGGTACTATGCCCCCCCTTAAATAAATAAAAACAAAAATACTAGATTATTATTCAAGGAAGAAATGCAGCATTTTGATTATTTCCGCCTATAGGTTGGCAACCTTTAACATTTGCCCCCCCCATGGGTCCGGGCTGGATCCGCCCCTGGTTAATAAAGGCCATTTTCTTTTTCATACTATTATACTTTTAATAATAAACAAATAAGAATCCCGCATACTGTCATCAGATGTAATTTTTTAATTTATATATGAAAACATTGATATTTCATTCTAGGAAATTCTATTCTTACAGCTAGGAATAAGGCAAAAACAGCACACAGCAAACGGTTGCGCCACCTGGTTGCATTCTAACACCAAAAACACCAAAACGCAGGTCGATCGTCACATGATCATCAAGGAACTTTCAAGGCTGAGAAGAAATAAAGAGAGGATATTTACTTTTTATCAGTGTTAGTTTACTAGTAGCTGCGTTCTATTTGCGCTTTTCGGGAAAGAATAAATACTATTGCAAAAATGCTCCTCCGTTATTTTTTTCTTAAAAGCGAAAATGTCCAAAAGAATTTCTTAGGAAATGTATCCATCTCAGCGTGTACACACCGTGGCTACTATCGCTCTGGTGGCGGATGTCACGTGACTGATCGCGCTGACATTTGGTTATTCCCAGCCCTTCTTTTTATAGACGGCGTGGTTACACAAGTTGTGTTCAAAGATGGCTGGCATATTATCGGTTTGTTGTTAGAAGTTGAATCAGAACTTTATTCATTATTAGAAAGAGAATCAAGTACTGATTCCTCATCCTCGTCGGATGAAGAGATTATTATGTTATCAATGTAGGTAGAAAGAAAGCAAGAATTGAGAAATACGCAAGAACCCTAACGGAAGTAATTCCCGCTTCCGTTTCAGACCGGATATTCCCGTAATTTCCTGTGAAAATCGATTTCGGAGTCAAGTGAAATGGTCTCCGAAACACCACCAGAGGACAATCCGAACGATGCCTTTTTCTTTCGATTTTCTATCGTACGATTTGTCATTTGTAATGTTGCTATTAGTGATTCCCTCTTGTCTAAATTTCAGAGGAAAAATATCAGTTCCAGTCATTAAGTGTTTCGTGAATCCTGGTTTATTGCTGGAGTAAGGATCTGTATCAATTAATTATAAAACATCTTCATTGGATTGTTTGTTTTAGAGAATGAAATAGGCTTATCGTCCGTGTGTTGTAATTTTCTTGGGCTTTGACAAGTGCATTTCTTCTGTGTAAAAATTGTTTCTTTTGTTACATTGGCTTAATGTTCATTACAATATTAAAATAACACCCACGAACATTAATAAAAAGAACGAATTTCAAAGACTTATCAAATAATATTTTTTTAACAGAATATTTAAAATCAGGCTTTAATAGTCACTTTCAAGATAAGGCTGTGACGAATGTAATAGTTTCCAGGATAAATTACGTATCAACCTATGATAATTACTAAAAACTAATTAGTTTTAAAATACAAATTTAATAAGTTTAGTAAATTACATAGTTAAGTGATAAAATTAAATCACATACAGGAGGAAAGACATCTAATGAATGAAATAAAATGAGTATTGCAAAGGCCTACCAATTAACAGATTACATTAGGTGAAGTATAGCAGAAAGCAGTGAGAAGTCAGTAATTGCTTTAAGAAAATAAATTTACATTAAATGATCTACTGTTAACTTTAAAATCATGAATATTGCAAGATCGATAAAATCCAATAAAAATGGAAAGTGTTTAAATCTTTAAGATTTCTAAAAAACTTAACTAAAAATCAGCCAAAAATGACCGATCACATTAATTCCCACACAAGTGAAAAACCTTTTAAATGTGAATTTTGTGAGAAATGCTTTTCACGAGCAATTGAAATAAAAATTCACATTAGAACCCATACTGGTGAAAAGCCCTTTAAATGTGAGTTTTGTGAGAAGAGTTTTTCAGATTCAAGCAATTTACATCGTCACATTAGAACCCATGCAGGTGAAAAGCCCTTTAAATGTGAATTTTGTGAGATGAGTTTTACACGGTCAAGCCATTTACATTCTCACATTAGAACCCATACAGGTGAAAAACCTTTTAAATGTGAATTTTGTGAGAAATGTTTTTCACGATCAGATGAAATAAAAATTCACATTAGAACCCATACAGGTGAAAAGCCTTTTAAATGTGAATTTTGTGAGAAGAGTTTTACACAATCAAGACATTTACATTCTCACATTAGAACCCATACAGGTGAAAAGCCTTTTAAATGTGAATTTTGTGAGAAGAGATTTGCACATTCAAGCCATTTACATTATCACATTAGAACCCATACAGGTGAAAAACCTTTTAAATGTGAATTTTGTGAGAAATGTTTTTCAGGAGCAGATGAAATAAAAATTCACATTAGAACCCATACTGGTGAAAAGCCTTTTAAATGTAAGTTTTGTGAGAAGAGTTTTACACAGTCAAGCCATTTACCTCCTCACATTAGAACCCATACAGGTGAAAATCCTTTTAAATGTGAATTTTGTGAGAAGAGCTTTGCACAATTAAGCCATTTACATCGTCACATTAGAGCCCATACAGGTGAAAAACCTTTTAAATGTGAATTTTGTGAGAAGAGCTTTGCACAATCAAGCAATTTACATCGTCACATTAGAGCCCATACAGGTGAAAAACCTTTTAAATGTGAATTTTGTGAGAAGAGTTTTGCAGATTCAAGCCATTTACATCGTCACATTAGAACCCATACAGGTGAAAAGCCTTTTAAATGTGAATTTTGTGAGAAGAGCTTTGCACAATCAAGCAATTTACATCGTCACATTCGAACCCATTCAGGTGAAACGATCAGCACTGAGTAAATTATAGTTAATGTGAACCTGTAAACTTGACACCAAGAATAAATTGTGAACATTGTAATGAAGAGATTCACAGTCAAGAAGTCCTATAATATTTTTGTAAGTATTAGTATCATTTTGATTGCTTACTAGGAGATATGAGGGTAGCTCCGAAAGTAATGCCTCCTATTTTTTTATGTTTGTCCATGATGTCAGAAGCAAATGTTGGTGCTATGGCAGTACAGCTTGAACCTTCCCACCAATATCTGTTTACTGATGTGTGCTAGGTGGCAGCAGAGAGATAGCCGAATAAAATGGCGTCTGACAAAGATGTGCGTATCAAGCAAAGGTGTGTAATTGAATTTCTTAACGAAGAAAAAATTTCACCCATCGACATTCACAAAAGCTTGCTGAATGTTTACAAAGAGTTGATGTTTGCACAGTGAGGCGGTTTTTTTTTTAATTGCACATTTCGAAAATTTGAATACGATTTAGAAATAAATATTACAAGCCTTAAAAAAATTCTAAATATAAAAAGCAGCTCTCTTTTAAAAAGGAAACAGAAAACATTTAGGAATGGAAACATTGAAAAGAATATTGATCATTTTTTTTTTTTTTATTGTTTCTTTTATCTTTTTCTATTTATAAGGCTTTTTTTTTTTACATCTCTTTAGATTTCCTTACAACTGACTTTCAGTTTATTTTTATTTAACCAGGAATTATTACCTGAATTATTATAAAAATATAAAATACAAACTATTTCAATTATTTGTAGTTTGTGTTTTTATGTTTCCTTATTTGATTTCAATCCTGTTGAAGCTTTCTGAAGTGTCATTGTGCATTGTTATCTGTGCATGTATATGATGATGATGATTGCTCTTGTTTGTTTATCTCTCCATTGTTACAAAAAAAATATCACAATAAAAGAAGAGGGAAACAAAGTTCGGGTTTTTTTTTCTTGTTTCTTTCCCTCATATCGGTCCTCCTAGATACAGAGTGAAGAACTATCTGTGAAATGAAATAGAAAAACAAAAGGAAATCTTTTACTAAATATACGCAACAGGGAATTTTAATTTATTCAAATGTCTTGAGAGGAATGGTGAGAAATGCCTAAACGAAATTCATTCATTCAGTGTCTCCATATAGTTTCGCAGAGAGGAGAGAAGGAAGAAGAAAGTATTAGTGCTTCTCTTAAGAATCCTGTATTTAAATAAAAATAAAGGAGAACTACAGTTTTATGGAGTCACTAAATAAAAACGGAAAGGTGTATTTGTTGTAAGACATATTTGTAAAATATGTGTTACCAACATAAAGAAGGAAGGTCGTTGATTAGCTTCAAGAACTCTTCGATTCTTTGGATATTTCAGCTGTCATGGTATGTAATTGTTTTATATTTCTTCCTATCCTCCCATAAAGGAAAATGACACTTTGAAACTGTTTGGAGTTTGCAGTGAGCATCAACTAAAGACTTTATGGACTACGATACAATTTAAGACTATATATATTTAAAAGGAAAGAAAACATTTATTAACTGAAAGATTTGGGTTTTCAGATAATATCAAACTTTGATGTTGATGTAGGTTTAGGTTTTCATATAACAAAATATTTTTATTAATTATATGTCAGGAATTTATTTAATATGATTTTTTTTGTTCTTATGATCAATTGTTACCATGGTAACTGCCATCCATTTTAAGTTAACATTCCTTGGGTACCTGAATAGGATTGTTAAGTAGGGATTCTATTTGTGTTTTGTTTCATGAAAATAAAAGGGAAATAACTTTCACATATTTGTTGAATATTTGTTTTAAGTGACTCATAATCTGTAAGAATTAATGAGTAGTTTCCGAGTTTGTTGTTCCTCCCTTTTAGTCTTGGACATATATCATTAAATGAAAATAAAAAACTATAAAAAGGAAGAGTTGGTGTTTTTGTTTCTAGACTTATTCTTTGTACTGGGTAGGAGTATGAAATTATGGATGAAACAAGAGGAAATTTTAGACCTTAAATTGTTTGCTTGAGGTGCTTTGTTTTGTTATTTTAAGTCTTCTTAGAAAATGCATTTCCCTCTTGAGGAACCATAAAGATAGGACTACGTAGCAGAACAAGCTATATTACCATAATTTATATATATATTATGGCAATGTAGCTTGTTCTGGTACGTAGTCCTATCTTTATGGTTCCTATATATATATAAAAAGCGGGACAGTGATGTGGAATTTCAAAAATGCCAATAAAAAAAACATATTACTGTTTCTGTGAAGGCCAATATATTTATCCTCATGTCATCAGCGGCAAAGGCGGAAATTAAAATAACTAATATTTAGAAATGAGGAAACAAACGAAGGCACAATGCTACAAGAAAGGGTTCGCACCCTGAGTTGCCACCGGGAAGAGACTGTGACGGACCATTTTGTCTTTTTTAGGACTCATCAGCCAGCCAATTTACTTTTTAGTTTTTAAGTATTTAAATATATTTTCTTAAATATTTAAAAACTATATCTGAGCTCAATTGTTGTAATTAATTGATAAGTTTAATTTAAATTTAATAGCTAAAAATATTTATAAAAATGTGTAACTTTATTGTTAAGGCAATTTAGCTAAAGTAATTTAATATTTGTAAATTAAATTTTATTTTTATTTTTATTGTTAAAGCGAAGTACATTTAGCTTAGTTTTTAGCTCAGCTTAGCTTTATAATTTAATTGTTCGTTGGGAATTTTCCTTTGTCTGCACCTGGGATGATGCAATCTTGCACCTGCAGCTATCTTAAAGGTCAAGCAATCCTTTTATGGTAGTAGAAAGAATCCTAGCGATCTGATTGATGCATTTGTCAGTGAGACATGAATTTCTTAGAATTTGAATATGTCGTTAGACCTTATATGGTCATGAATATTGTTTTGATTTGCCATTGAGTTATCGAGCTATGACATAACATGCATTAGCCTACTTAATGGCTGGCGTCAGTTGACGCTCTCTCTCTCTCGTAAGTGCTTCGCGCTCGTTTACGCTCACCTGAGGAGGAAGGTCAGGCGACCGTTCCACCCACTTAAGATGTTTACGGCGAGTTAGGTGGTGTTAACTAGAGTTAAATTAGTTAGGGACTGGGAACCAAGAATATCCCGTTTTGCCGTTAAACACTTTAGCTTTGTTAACTTCCAATACAATTGGAATTAAATTTTTAGTGCTTCGAAAAAGTGCTCCAACTTAAGTGATTTGTGTGATTCAACCAAGTGTTGGTATTTGTGAGTAGTGCTATGAAAGTTAGTGCAGTGAAATATTTTAAGTGCTTTGACCAGTGCAGTGAAATATTTTAAGTGCTTTGACCAGTGCAGTGAATTTGTGCATCGTTTAGTGCTTCCAACCAACAAAATCCATGTGGTCATAGTTTACCTTGTGCAACGAGAATAGCCTCTGTCTGTTAAACTCCAGGTATGAACATGCAACCCTTACTCATTAAAATTAATGTAGTGAAGTGAACAGTTAATTTTATTTTGCGTAGTTCAGCTTAGTGGAATAGTTTAGTCGTGCAATTCAGCCGGAACCCAACTTTAAATTAGCGTCGCAATAAAGGCTTAACTTTATTTTACTTCCCGCCTCCAAACCGAGTATCTGTGTAAAATTGCCTAACTAAAGTTTCTGTTGATGCTTATAGTAGAAAGGAGTTAATAAATAATTGTTTTTGTTATGTTTGAACCAAAGTGTGTTAGTTGTTTACCGGATTTGTGCTGACCCCCACACCGAGATTCAACCAACCTAGCCAGTGCTATGATGACGAGGGGATGATTGGCCAATAACACCAGCCCAGGACACAACCAAAAATAAACATTCATCAGGGTACTCTCCTGATTGGTGCCCAACACAGCTGCCAGCATCCCCTTGTCTATCCCCACGTACCGTCACCCAACGTGGGGCCCGAGGAGATTGGTGGTACTGCCACTCCATGCCACAGCGACCTCGTATACCCCCACATACAGTCACAATATATATATACATACATAATAGACACCGTTCAGCCACATTTATTAGTATATCCCTGCACACGTTAGGTCCATTGATACCTCTGGGGGCATGTCAGGATGCTAGAGCTTTCCTAAACATCATAGCTTACCAAGTGCAACCATACATGTTAATAGTTTATCCTCATGCAGATGGCTACTTCCAGCAGGATAATGCACCAGTGCACAAAGCCCGCATCACTATGGGATGGTTTGAGGAACATGACAATTACTTCCCCTTGCTGCAGTGGCCCTACAGGTCCCGGATCTCAGGGTGGGATGAAAAGTTTCTGACCTAACAAAGATACAAGATATTTTTTCCTGCAAATTTAGTTTCATTTCTCGACATATCTCCTTGTAAGTTACACACTTCTCCCAGCAATGCTCCCATCTCTTCAACCCGTCCAAAAAGTACTCTGCGTCTTTCTCTGCGAAATTGTTTATGAAGGTGATGGCCTCCTCATTCGACGGAAATCTCTGTCCTCCGAGAGCAATTTTTAGCATAGGGAACAAAAAAAAGTTGCTTGGGTGCTAGATCTCGTGAGTAAGAGGGTGGTCAAGCAGTTCAAAGAGGATTTTTCCCATGGCAACCGCTGAGATGTGACATGGTGCATTGTCTTGGTCGAACAAGATTTTTTTTCCCTGCAAATGTGGCTATTTTTTCCGAAATTTCTGCCTTCACCTTGTCAAGTAATGATGCGTAGTATGCTCCTGTAAAGGTTGTCCCGTTTTGAAAATAATCGATTAAGACAACTGCATAACTGTCCCAGAAAGCAGTCGCCATCACTTTCCCAGCCGAAGAAACAGCTTTTGCCTTTTTTGGAGCCGATTCCCCCTTGGCAGTCCACTGTTTTGGCTGTATTTTTGATTCTGGAATGTAATGGTGTATCAAATTTCCTCTACAGTAATTATCCGGTGCCAAAACTCTGATTTATTGCATCTAAACTGTGCCAACACAGCGTTGGAAATGTTCATGCGAACATGTTTCTTGTCCAAAGTGAGCAAACCCGGCACCCAACATGTGGAAGCTTTTGCATGCCTAAATCTTGATGCAATATGTGCCAAACACGTTCTTTGGAGATATTCATAGCCTCTCCTATCTCTCTAATCTTAATTCAGCAGTTGTCTAGCACTTTTTGGTGAACTTGAGCAATGTTATCATCAGTGGTTGCAGTTTTTGAACGTCCCGAACGATTATCGTCACCCAAGCTGGTATGGCCACGTTTAAATGCAGGTGCCCAAAATTTCACAGTGGTAAATGATGGTGCAGAGTTCCCGTACACAGCATCTAACTAGTGTTTGTTTTGCTTAGGCGTATTGGCTTTCACAAATAAATATTTAATGACAGCTTGATACTCGTTTTTTTTTTCGTTTTCACAAAAATAATCTCATGTCTCACTCAAACGATTGTCAAACATCAACTGCGCAACCAAAATGGCTGCTACTCGATGACTACCTTTCAATGCATGTGCAAACCCCACTTTTGTTGAATGCTGCCATCTTCATATTGAGGTCGGAAACTTTTCAGCCCACCCTCATAAAGGGTATAAAAAAGACTGTAGTCCAAGGGTTTGGAGAAAAAGATGAAGAAATTCGGGGACAAGTTCTTTTAAAGTGAAATCTGGCAGAGGGAGAAAACCACTTGCTTCGACGTCAGAAAAAAATGTCTTTACAGTCTTTTAATTAATTTTAAGTTAATTTTAAGCGCAAGAAGAGACGAGGGATAATGTGATAACTTGCAGTGCACAGGGAATTGCCTGAATTTTTAGAAGTGCCTGTGGGCACGGTGCATAAAGTTGTACGAAACATCCTGCATTGCTATCCATACAAAATTACCCATGTTCAGGAGTTGCTTCCTGCTGATCTGCCAGTTGCTCTAGAATTTCTTGCTCACATGGAAGTGGACAATGAATGGCCATGGAACATTTTGTGGACAGGTGAAGCTCATTTCCATCTCCAAGAAAATGTCATTACTCAGAATTGCAGAATGTGGACAACAGAAAATCCGTTCTCACATGAACCAGTACCTTTTCATTCTGCAAAGGTAACTGTGTGGTGCAGGCTGACGCGAGCTTTTATCGTAGGACCATTTTTTTTCGAGGAGATGGGTTGTGCGGATCCTGTTACCTGTACCTTCAGTGGTAAACGCTGTGAGAGTCTTTTGTGCAACCACGTCATTCCAACACTTCAACAGTGTTCATGTGTGGATAGCATCATTTTTATGCAAGATGGCGCTCCTCCGCACATTGCAAAGCCAGTGAAGCAGCTGCTCATTTCGGAAATGATAGAATTATCAGCCGTCATATTCCAACAGCCTGGCAGTCAAGATCACCTTGTGACTTCTTGTGTGGTTATATGAAAAATGTTGTGGTTAGTGGTTCGATTGCAAACTTAGCTGAATTGAAGGCACCCATTACACAACAAATTCACAATGTGATCACTGACACACTCCGAACTGTTGTGGAGCATACTGTTTCTGGTTTCAACTTGTGGCAGAAAACGGTGGACAGCATATTGAACATATCATGCACAAGTCTCGCGATAATTAACAACCGATTTCATTGTTGCTTTTTATGTGGTTTTTGGCCTCAGAACAAATAAAAACTGATTTTTTTCCCATCCAATGTGGTACGATCTTGCTGTGGTAGATGGGCTTTAAACTAACAGTGCCACAACTGTTGAATGACTTGGAGGTCATTTCTTTAGTAAAAACTTGATACAGTCATGCACAACGAACAGTACAGTTGGTTTAACGTGCGACTCATGCCATAGCCTTCATATTCCGATTCAAATGTCACTTGTAGCAAACCCATTTATGTTATGACACTTAAAGCGCTATCTATTGCTAACATTTGGAACTACAGTTGACTCGTGATAATCCGACATTTGACAGTTCGACACGCTCGGTAGTCCGACACAGGTTGGTTTAAAACCGACCCGATTGAGGCTTTCAGGAGGTGA
>JAFIDM010038942.1:0-11985 GCA_023159025.1 Thereuonema tuberculata | reverse complement strand
AGAATGGTTATAAGAACTGCTAATACTCATTCTGCGACACCGAAAGGCCGATGCGAGCGGTAGCGCCAAGTCACTGAGGTGCCGGAACTACGAAGCAAGTGTCTCAAAGAAGAGGGTACGATGGCAATTGAAAAGCGTCGTAAATGCGAAGCGTCGCAAGGTCGGGTAGGCCTTGTATTTGACATCGCTTTACTGTTGGTGTTGTTTTTTAATAATTAACTTTTTTTGTTTTTATAAAAAAATAAAGGAATTATTATCGTCGCGGTGAGAGTTGGACCTGCGAACACAGTATCATTGACTAATTTCTCCAGTATCAATGCCGTAAGCTCCGCAGAAAATATCAATCTCAATTATCAAAAAATAGGAAATATCAAAAATCTCACATACATCTTCTTGAAATCGACGAGCAACGTTAAAAATAATTTCCCTACTTGATTTTTGAGACCTTTTCCTTGTCGAAATGTTGAATGTGAAGCCAACGACCGCCATTTTCTCTTATATTTGAATGTGACCGACAGGCCAGGAAAGGTAAATCTATCATCTGCGTTGCATTCTGGGAGGATCATTTCTCGCCGCGGTCACTGTAGTTCATTATAACATTAACCAACAAAAGAAGAATTTAATAACAAAATTTACGTGCCTAATAATTCAATAAAATGGAGACTACGGACTGCACAAAGGAATCAAAAAAGACAGGCTCAGTGGCGTTTGTCTGGCTGATGAGTCCCAAAGAAGACGAAACGGCGGCCGCCCCAGCTCGAGGTGCGAAATCCTTTGGTTCCTTTTTGACTTCCATAGTAACCATTTTGTTAAAAGAATTTATTTATAAAAGTATCACGACGATAAACACGTTCAATCTAACTATTTTTCAGTTAACCTACATTTTTCGAGTCGTAATACTGTAATAAATAATTCCATCCAATAAAAACTATTCAAATCCTTGAGAAGTCTTTCTTTCTCAACATGTCCTTAAATAAAAATTCGTCTTATTTGGCCAATTGTTTATCTTAAACCTTCAACGACGCCATTCACACACTTTCAGCCTACAATGCGTTGCAAATGAACCCAAACAAACAAGATGATAATTTTCCCGAAACGTAAGAAAAAAATATAGAATACATTGTAATTCTTTAGCGAAGACGACTTAGCATCACAAAAGAATGAGTTTTTTTTTCTTTGCTAGGAATAAAAAGATGAAATCAGTCAGGCAGAACCAAACGGAACAACCTATAAATAATGCTTTCACTCCTCGAAGGCTCGACCGATATTTATGCAATTACACACGAATTTGAGGCCAACTGACAAATAGAAGACATTATAATAGATTTCTATCTAACTACCTTCGATTTAATGATGATTCACTCTTGGGTTTATATTCCCTTGATTTCAGTCAAAAAGGTTGGATTTTTTTTTTTTTTTTTTTTTTCAAAAAATGCTTGATTATTTTTTTAAAAATTTAACGTTTGTTTTTTTTTTTTTTCCTTCTCTCTTTCGGGTGAGTGAGGGTCCGGTAATCCAGTAGTTTAGGCCTGGGAATGGAGGAGCCCGGGTTCAATTCCCGACAATGGTCGGGATTTTTTTTCCACGGTTGTTATTTCTCTTACAGACGGACCTAAGGTCCACCCAGCCTCTGTTAAATGGTTACTGCGTTTCTTACTCGGGCGGGCGACGGGCTGACCATCAACTCGATTGGTCGACGATCGCTGGAAGCCTAAACCTTTAGTCAGCCTGGCCCTTGCGATGCAACCTTTCCTATTTCCTAATTTAGGAAATACCCTCCAAAGAACTGTGACGTTAAAAAGTTTTAAATGAAAAAGGCTACCAGTAGGACCTAAAGGAAACCTAGGATGGCTGTTTCGAGTGAATCGACTTTCATCTTGTCTTTTATTTTGCTTGTTATTAAGTTGCATTTCTTTATTATAACTTATATCAGCATTCACAAACTGAGTCACCCAGTGAGGTCAGCTTGTAGTATTTTCAGAAAAGAAGGGTTTGCCATACGTGGTCATTACGTAGCGATCGATTTTGTCTGGAACAAACATCACCAGTCATGACGTCATCAACTTGAACACCGAGCAGTCGGTCCAAGATGGCGTCGTTTCGATATCGCATAAGCGTGACCAAGAAAGGATAAACTTTGCATAGCCAAGCAAGGGGAATAGTGTGGAACGTTTGTAATTCTTTCACTTTTAATTATTATTATGTATTCGTAACTGTAGAAAATACAAAAACCAGAATGTTTTCGTAATGTTTATAAGATTCAGTTACGGATTTCGTAATAGATGGCGCTGTTACGTCCTGGAAACACCAATTTATAAGGAAAATACATCATCAAAAGCTCTTCTTTCATGAATTGAACCTCGGAACACTTATTCTAGGGGTCCCAAATTTCTCTTTATATAAAGATTGTAAAATAAATAATGGGGATCTTCTTGAAACTTGACATTCATATTTACCATAAAAAACGACTCTCTTTTTAAATGAAAACTTCTCAATAAAGAAATTACAGGTGAAAAAATGACAAAATTCCAAAAACCTTTAGAGCCGAAACAATGTACTCTCACTGACGACAAACAATTTATTCCTGAAGTTCAAGAATGCATCGTAATTCTTTAGGCAATCCATTATTAGAAGAAAAAAGAAATACGTGTTTTGATTTAATTAAAAATAATGATTTCAGACGATTTAATTTAAGAAAATCTAGAACTAAACAATTTTCAAAATTTTTAAATCAGATTATTATAATCGACGTATATTATAAAATATGCCGTCTTTCCCCTTGTATTATTTCCACTACTTTAAGAAAAGGAGAAACGAATATAAACACAACCGCAACAATTTCAGTGAAAGTAAGCCTCAAGTCCTGTCAGGAGTTTCTGATTCTATTTTTTTTCCTTTCATGTTTAAAAATACTTCGTGACCCAACTGACCTGATGCCTCACAATCCCTTTTTTTCATTCTTGTATTTTTTAATTACAATTAATTAAATACTTATTTATATCAAGACGGGGAGAAGGTGACTTCCTCCTACGGATCATTGTAACTCTTGTGGAACCACTGCCTTAGTTTGAATAGAGGAAAAAAATTACGGGATAACGTCATAGTTGGGATTAAGTCTTATAAGATCAAAATGGCGGATTTAGCAATTACAAAGCACCGGAAGAAGCGTTTTGAATGTCACTCGGACAGTCGCGTGTCCTTGTCTTATGGATTTGGACAACAGGTTCGTCAGTCAACCACAGAACACAAGACCCTAAGGATGACATTTTCCACACGGATGACAAATAGCGGTCAGAGGGAAAAAGACAGGAAGGAAAGAAGTCCACGGAAAAGGATGTTTACATCAGACAAAGCGACCTTCATCTCATGTCCTTCAACAAACTGAAACATGTGCTTTGGGTTTTTTTTTTAATAATTCTTTTCTCATTGTTAATGAAAGCTAGAATAATAAATACATTAAAATTTACATTACATAATTACAGGAATCAACTCGCCATTATTCAAAAGAGTGAAAAAACAGGAAAAGCTACAGGTTAAAAGTTAGGAAAATAGTATTTAAATTTTAATGTTTCGACTGCCAACCGTTTTTCTGTCGTGTGTGGCCGCTTCGGAGATCATCAAATGATTTTTTTTTTTTTTTTTTCATTTATTTATTTATTTTTATAAGTGAAAGAATGACAAGGTCTTGGAGAAAGATAAAGATTAAAAAAAAAAAAAAATCTGCTTTCAGTATTAAATGTAGGCGTGACTCAGCGTTTTCTCTCGCGCTTGTAAGAAAATGAAAATGCGACAACACGTTATTCAGTCTCAATTTATGAGAATTTTATTAATAAAGCGCTTCCTATAGTAATATTCGCGGAATCGCGGCGGTGTGGAAGTCAGCGTGGTTAAGTCAATGTACAGTATTACTTGTTCCGTCTTGTTTTTATTTGCGTAGGTGGGCAATTACGTGAAAGCAACGTATTTAAGAGAAAGATGAAGAAAATGCTGACCTGTTAATTATTACTAAACATTTCCGGATCTTCGATTGTGGGCGATACCAACGAGTAAACAGTAATTACTCCCCAATTTTAATGAGATAAGCCCTGAAGAATGCAATTTCAAAACAAACACTTAAAGCCTTCCTTCTTCTAAGATGTGAATTTTCTTTCGTCTTGGGTGTTCGTTCCTGTTTTCGGAACTTACGATAACATTCACGTATTTAATTATACACAACAGAAATTCCATAATAAAATAGTACGAAGCATCAATTTTTAACTATTAGTTTTTCCTTTAAACAAAAATATTTAACCTTCTAAAAGATTCAAATATTAAATATATAGACTGTACATAAAACAAAAATTAATTATTTTATCTTCGAATTCGACTTTTTATAATAGAAATTATTTAAAAATACACACAAGATACGCGCATACTGTCCGTTTTTATTTATGAGAGCCTTCAACGCTTTTGCGCATGCGTCAGGTCTCCTTCGATTTCTGCAAAATAGTGGTCAGAAGAAATAAAGAGGGGATATTTACTTTTTATCAGTGTTAGTTTACTAGTAGCTGCGTTCTATTTGCTTTTTTCGGGAAAGAATTATGGAAGAATAAATACTATTGCAAAAATAACAGGTACTAAAACAAATCCCAGGTCTTAGGAAAGTGCCCATCTCAGCGTATCACCCCTTTGCGGGGTAGAATCGCCCGCCAGAGCTAGTTCTCGCTTTTGAAACCGAACAGTACACATTTCGGCGTAAAATTACAGGTCAGCCATTAGTAAAAATCTGATTTTGTAAGGAAAAATAAAGACAAAAGACGCACAAAATTAAAGATTCACCGACCTATTTTTGGAATTTTCGAACTGGGAATCCAAAACAGAAAGTTACACGCTGCACAGCGATCATCAGTTGAAGCCGCCCACTCCTCAATAGCTCTGTGAATCTTTCATTGTGTGCGTCTTTAACTTTATTATTTTTTTTTTCTTACTAATACTGTCACGCACGTTAAATTTTGCAATCTTATTTCATACTTCCGTTGAATTTCCTGATTAAAATTTTACACTAACTGGTAGTAAAAGTTTTCAATCATAAGTTGCTTTAGCCCAACGTTTTTAGTAACTGAATGCTTTTTAAAAGCAGACGGGTGGAAGTGTAAGAAGGAGAATTGCGAGAAAAGGATGTTAAAAATTTACAAGACCCTAAGAGACTCGAGCTAACAAAAAATTGATAAGGAGTACCACTAATTTCGTTATTTCTTTAACAAGAAAAAAAAAATCTCAATGAGATATTACTCTACAGTGATAAGGAAGGGTATAAACAAAATTTCTATTTTCTTAAAAAAATAATAATAATAAAAATATACAAGCACTAACTTAAATTGATAAACTGGAATAATTTCATCTCATTGCGCGCTAAATAATGGATTTGTTAAAATAAATTAAAAATCATTATTTAAAACAAAGTAGTACGGTATTAACTGAAATAGGATAAAAAAAAAAAAAAAATCTTTTGTTTAGATTGCAATTATGTTTCTAAAGGAATTTTTATCAAATTTCTCGTGCTATTTTCTCGACCAAGGACCCACTTTCAAATACAGAAGTCAGATCTTTTCTACTCCTTAAAAATTCATACAAAGTTTCATAAAGATCGGTACAGCAGTTCGAAAGTTATCAAGTCTGTTTACGTGAATCTAATATTGATGGACTCAATTCCCTATGAAAGTAAATTAAAGCACACAACTTTTATAATAGCAGGATAAAAATAATAATAAAAAAGAATCGAATTATTATCACGAAGAGGCCTCAGACATTGCAGCTGTGAACTCTTATCAAACTGTTAACGATGACGATATTGAGCTGAATGCGAGGTCGATTTCATCCCCCTACATCAGCTTCAAAACAATGCATTGGAAATACAAAGGTTTCCAATTGGGATTTTTCCCCCCCTTTTAACTGTCTCCTTTCCTTGTTCCGAACTAGTTTCTCTTTACCGCAATGATCGATTCTGTTGTAACCTTTATTTGGGTGGTTAAATCGTGCTTCATTCTGATTCACCAAATAAAACGAACGAGTTTTAGAACAGATACGGTTGGTAAGCATAAATCTCTCCCTCACTGACAAACACAGACGGAATTAAAGTGATGAAAACACTCGATATATTGGAAAAAGATAGTTCTGTTTTAATTGAAGGTGGTTAAGATACCAGGAAGGATAACCAGGGTTAAGCCTAAACTCAATATTAACGATTTTCCGTTAACTTTTAAGCATTTTTGGTTTTTTAAACATTGTGAGATTTTTAAAAACATTTAAGTTCTAGCACCTCTAGACTTTCAGCTCTGCTATCTTATCCTTGGAATGAAAATAGTGGTTAACTTATTTTTATAATTACAAGATAAAACAAGAACTTTTCTCCTTAAATATTATATTTATTATTTTTCTTAAAAAAAAATAAAATATGTTTTATAAAAAAAAAAAAAAAAAAAATCATATATTGTTCCAAACAACAAAAAACTTCAGAAATATATTTAACCAAGGTAGGAAACATACTAAAGAAATGTAATTAAATGTAGCACTACTTTCAAGATAATGATTCAGTGTTTCTGAAAGAAAATAACAGTGTTTCTCTTATTCTTAAATTTCTTGTTGTATGTCGTAAAAAACGACAGAAACCAAAGACTACATTTAAAAATTTGAATTACAATATTTTGTTGAATACAAACAAAACACATTTTCCATTTTCTGAATAATATCAATAATAATAATAATAATAATTAAATCCCCGTTATTTACTTAAATTGTCTCAAGTCGATTAAATTTAATCATTCCAAACCACAAGCAAAAGGTTAACCACTTTAATAAATGCCCATCGTTGGAAGATATGGACAGAAATTCATTGTTTCGATTCTAAGGTTTTGGGAATTTTTTTCGCTAATTTTGGATAAAAACCTATCTGCAAATTGAGTTTTTTTTTTTTTTTAATTAAAAATTATCTAAAAATATAAACTTTTTTTTAATTTTAAAAAACCTTTAATTTTAATAAAATTTATAAATAAAAAAAAAAAAAAAAAAATGCAACCATAAATATATTTTAATATAAAACCTGCTTTATTTTTCATTAATTTCAACTCGAAAAATTTAGTCGAATTTAAAAAAAAAAATTATAAAAATTTGTTCTGCAAAATTATCCCGCAGTGGATAAAATAGACTTTTATATAAGGTATGTTTTCTATTTGAAGATCGTTATAATTTGTTTTTGCTGTAATTGTTGTTAGTTTTTTTTTTAATTGCTTCCCTGGATTTTTTGAAGGCCGCTGTTTTCTTCTTCCTCCTCTTTCTCTCGCAAGGAAACAGGAAATAGAAAAGAAAAGAAGGGGGAAAAAATAAATACTAGTTATAAATACTAGAAGAAAAGCAAATATACAGAAATACTTTGATAAATTACGAAAAACAAACAGCAACCATTTTGCAGTCAGTTGAAGTAATTTCTTTGAGCTCTCTTTTTATTTATTATTATTATTATTTCAATAAAAATTATTGTTAAAATACTTATGTCCGTAATCAAACGCGTTAACCTATAAATTAGATATTTTATAATATATATAAAAACCGGCCTAAGGTATTAGAATTCCGCTACTAGAAAACAATGTTCAATATTCATAGCTTTCTATCCATTTATCTATCTATTGAACGACTAAAGGATGAAACTTCTCAAATACTGTGAAATAATTTTAATAAATGGATTAAAATGCCTTAATTATATATTAAGGATATTCCTTTTCCTTAATATTATTTCACATTATTAAGAATAATCTTTTTTACAATATTTTCTTTTTAAAATTTTCTCTTGCCTAACTCAGGCCATTAAGAGAATAATTAACAAGAAATAACAAGTAAAGCCCATTGCACATGGATCCGAAAATCGGTTGGTCGGATCCTTGTGTAATGGGCTAAAGGGGAGCGCATGAGACCAAAATTATCATATTGAAATGGAAAAAGGTAAGCCCACGCGCGCACCCGGCTGCTTTGCAACTCAGACCGCAAGAATGAGAAGGGAAGTCTCCCGTTTACTGCCTGCCTCCAGCAGTGTACTGATCGTTTCTATTGTGAGAGTGGTTTTGCACATTTTTCTAAAATTACGTAAGGATTCGAAGCAGTTTCAGTTTATTTTAATACTACAGGAAGGATCCGGCGTTGCCTGGTGCGCAGGACAAAGAAATAACAACAAACCTACAAATATCTTTTTTTGCACTATGTGTTGACAGATAGATAGTTAGAAAAATAGATATTATTATTACTTAAACATAACTAAAACTAACAGTTATTTACTTAAAATGCACGAAATTACATTAAGCAAAAATGTAATAAACTTTCAATTATAAAATATTCAAAAAAGTAAAAAAGAAGACGATTTCAGAAAACGTCTATCGTTAAGTGCACATTTGCGCATGAAAAAAATCTTATTACTCCTGTTGTGTAGAGGATGTAGATATGATTTTCACCTTTATATAAGCACAATTCAACCCTTTACAAAAAGAAATACCGAATCAAAATTAATTGGACCGTTAAAAAAATTATAAGCTATTTATTTGTATTAATTGTAAATCGCAAGTAAGAAAAGATGATTTCTTTTTGGTTTTTCAAAGAGCTTTTGTCTAATTCGTGCAATCGCGTGAGCTTTTTTTTTTTTTATTTCACTGCACAAGATAGTAAAGGGATGCTTAGGTAGCCATAAATGATTCCTGCATCTCCTAACGAATCATGAAAACCGCATTCAAATTCGTTTAAGTAGTTTTATAAGTTTAAACGAACAAGCAGTTTTAAACTTTATGCTTTATATATCCAGAGAAGATTAAGGTCTAATGCATTACAATTTTATTTGCTAAGGTTACCGTAGAAAATAGAAAAATTTCCACATTTATTTACCTTGATAAAACATCTTAGGAAAGGATCTTTCTGGTACTTACCTAAAGAAAAGAGAGGAAAAAAAAAATAAGTCATATAAAAAAACCAAATTAAATGAGTCATTTTATCTAATTAAAATTAAAGAAAAGTTTACTACCTGAAATATGAGTTTTAAATTACCAAAAATAAGTAATATTAGGACTAGTAAAATGAAAGGTTAAAAATAATAAGATATGGGTCATTGGAAAAAAAAAAATCATCAAGTTATATTTTTGCAATTTTCATTGAAGATAATTTATTTACAGGTGCTTTAAATTCTTGAAATGTACTTAACATCCAAAATATTTTGAAAAGCTGTTTATTTAACCCTTTGTTTGCAAATGACAGCTATTTCTTTTCAAAGAAAATAAGATTAAAAAAGAAACGTTTTCGTGAATAATTTATGAGGCGACCTGTACTAAAAACGCTCCACTAAAAAGGAAGGCGACGAAAGTCAATGAAAGTAATGAAAATAACGACAACAAAATAATAGCATTGATGCTGAGAAATAAAAAAAATAAATAATAACACTCTGTAACAATGTTATTTTGTGCACTTATGTTTCCACAGGATTAAGGTCACTCTCCACTATTTGGCGAATAAAACATTCGCCGCCAGTGAGATTTTTCTGAAAATGGTTTTTGCTGCTTAATTTCTTTAATGAGCTGGAATTAATTGTGTGGAGGTGATGGGAGTCTGCGGGTTTCGGCGGGAATTCCAAGCAAATGACCTAGAGAAACAATGGTTTCAATGAGAAAATGAGCAGGGTCGCAATCAGACTCTTTTCAAGCTAAAGATAGATCCTACTATCTTTAAAAAAAATTTCGTTTTTTCATTTGGCCCTCCTGTAAATAAGTTTGCCTATCCGTGATCTGTACAGTACTGTTTTCATTATTGTAAGTATTTGTATTTGGTTTGCGTAAAACAAAATAAGAAAACAATAAAAAACAAAATATCGTAAGAAATTTTGTATGAATTGTGACGTTCGTTGAATCAAACGTACGTAAATCGAACGTTCGTAAGCCGAGAGTTGCCTGCATTCGACACTACGTAGGACACATCTACATTGATCCATTCAGGCACTCCAGCTTGAATTGCAGATGAAGGGTCAGCATCCTGAAATTGTGTTAAAAAAAAAGTACAACTACATCAAAAGCTGACTGTCGGCACAAGAGAGCTTCCATTCTTAGAGCCAGTCATTTATACTAAAAGGCAGATAAATATCCCAACCTACAGTCATTTAAACAGCGAATCAAAAATGAAAGGTCGGTGCGGCAGAGCGCTGCGTTGTCGACGCGCGGTATTAATATATCAGTTTGTTTAATTTTTTTACCACGGTTTTATTTAATAATAATAATATTAATAGTGAATAGTGCGTTAATGACAATTTCTTCGCTGGTAAAGGAGACAGCCACCCAACGCAAGCGACGCCTACAGAAGGAGAAGCAAAAACGATAAAAAAAGAGAAACTGAAATAAACCTGAAATTTACTATATGTCTCTATTACAATCTCATCAAAATGTTTAAAATCGATTGAAAAATTTCATACACACAAGACTAAAAAGCAGAAAATAATTATTTAAAAAAAAAAAAAAAAATTTAATGTACCGCTTTTTAAGACGGACTAAAAAGTATAAACTAATTTTTCCTAGCCCAGTACAGATAGTCCTGAACCTCTGTGTTTGTAAACTTTTAATAGCTATGGAAAATACTTGTAAGATTTAAAACGAAAAACGTGGGGCGCAAGATAATGTACACTACATCCATACAATCTCAATTAGCTATTGCATGCGCCCCATATTTTTCGTTTTAAATCTTACAAGTATTTTCATAGCTATTAAAAATTTACAATCACAAAGTTTCAGGACTATTTGTATGGGATTAGGAATGTGTATGGGCCTAGGAAAAATTATTTTATTCTTTTTAGTCAGTCTTTTTTTAAAAACTTGGTATATTAAAAAATATATTTTTTTAAACAATTATTTTTATTTTAATATTGTGTAATTATATCTTTTCGTTTTTTTTTTTGAAGCATCTCTTTCTTAAATGATTCTATAAATTTTGATATAGTCTATGATATAGACGAAAATATTTATTAACTAGCTGACTCATTTTTTGGATGGGAAATTTCAATATAAGTTCTACACAATTTTCTAATTCTACACAATAAAAATAAACTTAATTATAAGCGAGATTTTTCAAATTTTATGTTTAGACCGTTCTTTTAACTCTCATTATTTATTACTTTAAAAATTAAAAAAAAAATTATTTACATTTATCTGGTAGCAGTTCAATAGAAATTAATGATTTCTATTATTCATATTAATATTTAATATTGTTTTGTAATTAACAAACATTTACACACGTTACATATATACTTAAAATAAAAAAAGTATATGAAATTCGAAAACAAAAATTTATATTTGATGTTCATAACTACATTTATAATTACATTTAATTGATAATATATATATAATATTTAATATTTACAAAAAAAATCCGCAACATCTCTAAGTGTGCAGAAAATTTTAAGTTTCTGTCGCCCAGTTGTCGCGTACCGGCAGTAACGAAGTGTAATTATGATTCCTGTTTTAATTAGGTGTACATAATTTATTTTTTTAAGTAGAAAAATGATTCAAGAAAACAGAAAAAAACGAAAAATCATCATCATCATTCTTCTATTTCCTGACTGCTTAATTTAACGATAAATATCTACTTTAATAATTCTTTCATTACATGCAGATGAACTTTCAAGATATGCTTAGAGCAAAAAAAAAAATGAACATCAACAATAAAAATTAGCGAAATCAAAAAGCACAAAAAAAGAATAGAAAAGCCAATGAAACTAGCGTGAGGTTTTTTTTATTTGTTTCTTGGTCTGAATAATTCGTCTTACAGAAAAGGCAATAACCTTTAGATGAAAATAATCCCCAAAGAAAATAATTTCTTTTAATAATGAAGGGTTTTATCGTGTCAATCTCGTTGCTGCCAAAAGAAAAAGAAATGACAATGAGAAACTGTAATAAAAAGATGGCATTAACATAAATTAATGGATTATTAACATTA
>JAFIDM010038940.1:0-11990 GCA_023159025.1 Thereuonema tuberculata | reverse complement strand
ATATAGTGCAACACTGTTCTGAGATTCATTGACAAAATCTTTTATTTAATTGTTAAAAATGTATTTTCACTCATTTATTATCAACAAGAATGAATCCAGAGCCAAGAAGCTTCATTAAATAAGTTGACTTTACATTGTAAAGTACCAATTTGCTCTGAATCACTACACTGTACGTTTATGATATCTCCTCGGACATAAACCTTTTTGCGAGAGCTATGCACTTTTTCAAAAACAAAAAAAAAAACACGCACTTTTCGGAAATGTGTCAAACTTTGAACTTCAGGACGCTGTGATTCAGTTATGGCCTATTCTAGGGAAACAAGTATCAGAATAAAATGTGTAGGGAATTTAATTACCTACAAAACGCATATCTGGATTTATAAATCAACCCTACGGAGGGGGGAGTAAAAACAAAATCAAGAACAACGGAATATTGCGGTTTTTGCTATGGTGACGCACTTGTCCAGCAAATGAGACCAAATAGGGGGGGTACCTTACAAAAGGTCCGGTAGTTCTAATTTTTTGATATAATGTCTAGGATGGTTAGTAAGTGTTTAAAATGCAAAATGCACAATTCCTCCCCGGCGCGCCCGGCGCGCTAGCCGCCATCTTAAACAACCAAAAAAAATGGGTACTTTATTTAGATTTTGGCTTATAACTTCGTTTTGGTGCATTGCAGCTACAAAACAGTTTTACGCAATGTTGTAGAGAATACAATTTCCTACAATTTAGTTTTTAAATTTTGTTTTTAGAACTGATAGTAACGGAGATATGTTTGTTTTGAAGAAATAAACAAAAACGCACTTTCTGGAAACTTGTCAAACTTCTAACTTTAGGACGCTGTAATTCAGTTATGGCCTAATCTAGGGAAACAAGTATCAAAATAAAATGTGTAGGGAATTTAATTACCTACAAAACGCATGTAAATTTTTTGACCCTACGGAGTGTGGGGTAAAAAAAATTAAAAACAACGGAATATTGCGGTTTTTGTTTTTGTGATCCACAGAGTACCTAAAAAAAAATACCTTCCAGTGTTGGCTTGAAATTGGAGTGTATACCAACCCTACTTGAGGTTCTGACATGTTACAGCGCAATGCTCATGAGGCAGGTACTGTTTCACTGGAATACCTATTGGTGAGAGCGGATGTTCAATTTAAAATATGCCATCAATACAGCAGAAACATTTTTTTAAAGATGCATGTATGTAAAAAAAAGTAAGAACAAAAGGCATTCACAATCATACCAAAATCATATTAATTGAACTAAAACTGAAAAGAAAACAAATTTACATCCGCTTCGCTCGTTTCGTAGGGGGTGAGTTGATGAAGTCGGGGTCTTCATTTTCGTCAAATGGCGAAGTTACTCGCTCGTCGTCGTCGACGAGGACCTCATTCCTGTTGTCACATTCTTGGCCAGCACAGAATTTGCATAGGGCGGAACAATTGAGGCCCGCCTTTCTACAGCAACACGCCCCCATACAGCCAGTTGTGCAACTGCATGAGATGGTCTTAAGCAGGTTTGGAGGAGCAGCGTCGCTACTAATCTTAAAGGGTTCCAGTCCTCGAGCTCCTCTACACCAGCCCCACTCGATCGGGTCTTTGACAATCCCCATCCACTCCATGACCGGCTGGTATGAACTCAGGAAGTGGAAATGTGCTGCGTCAGTGGTCGGAGGTAGTTTAGCCAGATTGAGCTTGGTGGTACTGGTCATGAATTTGCTGTGGCGAAGTGACTCAATGACTGTTCGTTACTGCCACCATACAGGGATACCAAGATTTTCTCCCCTGCTGCTGAAATTTTGTGCGGAGTGGCAGCAAGGTCCCCGAACCTCTCCGCCTGCTCCAGCAATGATGGGTCTTTCCTAAAAAGTTGGCAGAATTTATTCTTTCCAAACCCAAAAATGGTTGAAGTGGTGTCGCAGCCCGATATTGCGTGCAGGAGCAAGATACAGCCTGTGTAGTAGAACTTGGAGGAGGCGGAGTAGATTGCATCTGACTGTTTCCCTCTCGCTAGTTTTTTGAGGTAGACATTGCTGACCCCAGGTGTTGTGCCAGTCAGCAGGACGAGTAGGTCAATGTCTTCACCGACAATGACGACGGCGTCGTACGTGGAGGAGAGGCATTTAGCTGTGACAACTATCAACCTGTCAGCATCTTCAGTTTCATGTCAGAAACTCAAGTAGGGTTGGTATACACTCCAATTTCAAGCCAACACTGGAAGGTTATTTGTGAATTTTTTTTAGATACTCTGTGCGTCACAATAACAAAAACCGCAATATTCCGTTCTTTTTAATTTTTTGTTACCCCACACACCGTAGAGTCAAAAAATTTACTTGCGTTTTGTAGGTAATTAAATTTCCTACACATTTTATTCTGATACTTGTTTCTCTAGAGTAGGCCATAACTGAATTACAGCGTCGTAAAGTTAGAAGTTTGACAAGTTTCCAGAAAGTGCGTTTTTGTTTATTTCTTCAAAACAAACATATCTCCGTAGCTATCAGTCCTAAAAACAAAATTTAAAAACAAAATTGTATTCTCTACAACATTGCGTAGAACTCTTTTGTAGCTACAATGCACCAAAACGAAGTTATAAGCCAAAATCTAAAGAAAGTACCAATTTGTGGTTGTTTAAGATGGCGGTGGGCGCAGCGGGGGAGGAATTGTGCATTTTGCATTTTAAACACTTACTAACCATCCTAGACATCATATCAAAAAATCAGAACTACCGGACCATTTGTAAGGTACCCCTCTTTGGTCTCTTATTTGCTGGACTAGTGCGTCACAATAACAAAAACTGCAATATTCCATTGTTCTTGATTTTGTTTTTCCCCTCCCCCACTCCGTAGGGTTGATTCATAAAACTATACATGCGCTTTGTAGGAAATTAAATTCCCTACACATTTTATTCTGATACTTGTTTCCCTAGAATAGACCATATCTGAATTACAGAGTCCTAAAGTTAGAAGTTTTACAAATTTCTGGAAATTGCGTTTTTTTTTATTTTTTCAAAAAGTGCATATCTCCGTAACTATCACTCCTAAAAACAAAATTTAAAAATCATATTGTAGGAAATTGTATTTTCTACAACATTGCGTAGAACTTTTTTCTAGCTAAAATGCACCAAACAGAAGTTATAAGCGAAAATCTAAACAAACTGCCGATTTTTTTTTTAGTTTTTTTAAGATGGCGGCGGCGCGGCGGGGGAGGAATTGTGCATTTTGCATTTCAAACACTTACTAACCATCCTAGACAACATATAAAAAAATAGAACTACCGGACCTTTTGTAAGGCAAAACACCTCTATTCGTTCGACTAGGAATGATGCATCAAATGCAAATGACATTAACTTTAAGTTCATATTTAGATTATTAATATTTTAAGCTCAACATTTCCATTTCAATGCTATTTGTCTAAGATATTGCAGTAATACCTTATCTACCAGTAATTACTATCTGTAAAATTACAAGAAAACAATTATACTCCGTCTTATCAGGTACGAGTCTGGGGCTGAAATTTTGTAAGACTTCATCTCAAACATGAACCTAAAAGGTTTTACCATATTTAAAGAAACAATTTGTTAGGATATGAAAGACCCGCTAGAAGTAAGTTACCATCGGCTTTGTAATACAGTGTTTACATATGTGATGCTGCAAAAGAAATCCTGCTTCATGCCACAGCAACCATCGTCATTTATTTTGATATAATGTCTAATTTTAACATTTTAGCATTAAAAAAAAACTTTATTTATTTCGCAAATTAATATTGACTTCGGAGAATTTACAATTCGCAGCCAGTTGTGGCCTTCTCCGCTTAACTCAGGCATACTGCAGGTTGGCGCACCACACCTGGGGTTGCCGTCAAATACTTCATGATCAGTTTTCCAGATTATTCCCTATCCCGTGGGAATTTCGAAAAATCCGGCCTTATTCCTTGTCGCATCATAAAGGGAACCTCTGTGCAAAATTTCAGCTTTCTAGGTCCAAGGGTTTGGGGTGGGCGTTGATGAGACAGTCAGTGAGTGAGTCAGGACTTTTCTTTTTATATATGTAGATTTTTGTGAATTTTATTATGTTAAACTCATTGATTAGTTCTTCATAATTATATTTGGATCTGTTATTTTCTCCTTTTCAACTCTTATTATCCGAGATTCGTTCTTTATATATTATTCCTGGTGTTTCGATATCATGCTTATTTATGAAAATAAAATCTACATTTGTTTTCGTATTTCCATGAATTGTACAGTTGTTTCTTGTTGTTCCGTAAAGACAATTTTTGAAGCCATTATTGCACTTAAGTTTTAGGTATTTCTGTACTGCATTGTTTTTATTCATTTTGAAAAGATCTACATTTACGTCGCCAATTAGTATAGTTGGACAGTTGTTTAATATATTTTCATTTTTTATGAATAGATTCCCTAATTCTTCAGTAAATTTACCTTTCTTTATGTTTTGTTTATATAGATATATAAATATATAGATATATAATATAGAGATAAAATGTTAATATTTTGTGTTTGATAATACAAACACAGTTTTGATAACGAAACATATTAGGTTTTATTAAAAAACTTCTTGATAATAATGTGTTTTGTGAAAATTCTTGAATCATTTTCCAAAAGATTTTCCTTGCTCCGACGTTTTAGTAATTTATAATTTAACATTTTGCTTAAAGAATGACAGACAGAATAACCTTTTCTATAATATACGTTTTTATAATGTATAATAATAATAGCCGGGTACCGTCGCTTCGCTCCGGAACCCTTGGATATATAGCATTCAAAAAACAAACTATTTATTTAGCAAATTAATGTTGCGATCGTCGGAGAATATGACTTTCCAGTCCGTTGTGGCTTATCCGGATAACTCAGATGTATTGCGGGTCAGCGTCACACACCGAAAATTCACATTTTTCCATGTATCTTGCAAAAGCTGAAGGGTTTGTCAATAAGTGATACATGGTTCGATAGAACTTTCAAATACCAACAGTTTCTCAATATAATGTTCTCTTCCATCTTTTACACTTTTCGTTTAAATTGAGATAAAGTCAAAATTTGACCCTTTAAAAGGCGACATCTTGGAAATCAAAAACTTTTTTCGAAATATTTTTGTAGCATTTTGTTTGTCTTAAAAAGATCTACATTTTATCCATTTACATGACTGATCTATCTCTTATAGTTTGGTCAGAAAATTGTAAAAACGTAAAGTCTTATGACAGACAGAATAACGCTTTTATAATATAAGATTCCTTAAGTTTACGATATCTAGTTCTATGGAACATATGATATAAAACTGCTAGGAAACACAGAATGTTGTGGAAGGCAAACTGTTTGCCTACATTTCTGCATCCACAGAACGAAATGTCTCCCGTTAGACTTTGTTCCGAAGGCTTCATCAGGGTCGTTTTTATGCAAGATGTTCAGCTGTTTGTATCCCTTTAACATCTTCACAACGACGAACTTAGACTTAGGGTTTCCAGATTTTTCCGACTTTATGGTCAGTCCGGGACATTGAATTTTCATAACCAAACAATAACTTTAACAGCCATGGAAAAATATCATACACACACACACTTTCACAATTATTTACAAAATCCGCGACTATTTTCAGATTCCGGAATAACCTGTGAGCAGGTTAGAATGATGGTCCAAAGAATGTCCAAAGAATTTTAATGTCCAAAGAATACAAACACATCGGGTGGGTATGAAATAACATGAGGTTTTCAGAGCCCTCTAGCGAGGTACATAGTGGACGAATCGTAACATTCGGTTGACATACAGAGTGGAACATGCGGTTTCTTTCTCACAAGATAGGTAAAGCGATTGGTAAACCAATCACAATGCTTCGCAACGTCTTCTAATTAATTTTTTTTTTTAAATGCCCGGGTTCGTAGATTAATAATCTTTTTTTTAGGCCAACGACAAGGGGCGAGATATGATGGCTTTTATTGACGAAGCGTTGTTCAGGTACACCGTAGGAGGCAGCATCAAGTGGCACACGCAGAAACAGTCATAAGGAGAAACAGAAGAAGAAAGAAACATCCATGCCACGATCGGGATTCGAACTTGGATACCGGCACACCGCCGTCTAGACCGCTCGGCTACGCCGGTACGGCTGTTCTGATCATTGATATTGCTTTCATTTCCTTGTGTTTATTTCCAATAAATGCAACAGTTGCGTCTTTTGACAATTACAACAATCACTTACTTTCTGAGAAATACCGATTCGATTATCCAAAGAAATCTTACAAAAAAAATAAATTTATTTTCCCTATTTTACAGTTGTATACCATTTACCATATTTAATGATTAATAGCGAAAAATTGAATATCGACTTTTTATCATCTATATACCAAATTCTTCAACAATCTTCTTTTCCATATCAAAAATATTAGATAAAACACACTCTTCCATACATTACATTAGTATTTAAATATTTATTAAAATACTAATAAGGGAGACAAATTTTCAGGAACTGTACATATTCCTTTTTTATGTTTATATTATATAGATGTTTATATTATTGACTTGTATAAATAGTTTCGTAGGTTAATATACTCTTAGTCTAATTTTTCTTTCTTATTTGAAATGAAACTATTATCAAATGTTAAAGTTTTTTTTTTTATTTAGATTTTAAAAGAAAAACACCTGTTTTCTATTCTTGTTAAGTCAATGTGTTTTGTGGTGAATGTGGGTTGCATGGAAGCCAAGCACTGCGACCGCAGGTCTATTGTACTAACCCACAGAAGTAACGACAGATGGAGAGAAAGGCTGAGAAAGTATATTCGAAAAAAATGTCTGAATTCGATGTGTCAGTTCTTAATTTAACAAAATCATCATCTCTAATGCGGTAAGAATAAAACGGTAAGAATTACAGCGAACTGTAACATTCATTCTGCGGAAAATCTGGTCCTTTCGTGTAGACAGACATTTTCATTTATTTCATTCACGTTTCTACAACATTAGATTGATAAATACAGACACTTGCCTCTTTTGAAAGTGTTCCTTAAAAAAATTTTCATCTAATGCTACTAGCTTTTTAAAATTGTTTTAAAATTAATTGATTAGAAGTTTATTCAAAAATCATTGAATTTGGATGCCTGAAGTTCGAGGCTGACGTAAATCGTTCGATGCTTCGTTTTTCTTTCTTTATGAGTTTTTTTTTTTTTTTTTTTGGTTTGTTTATTTGTATGTTTTGCTTTTTCTCGATCATATTTTTACATCAATATTTTCACATCGTTTACTAAAATCCCATTCTTATTTATTTAATAGTGGGATTGGCCCCTAAGTGCTGAAATTACATTAGCCCCACCCTGAATCAAGATTTTGATACAGAGCTATGGGTATTTTTGTTCATTCGAAGCCCTGTTGGATTAAAATTGGTTTTTCTGAGGTTCGTAATTAAAAACATTTTTCGCTGCACTCGTGGATAATCCAACCGCGGATCATCCGCTCGCGGATAATCGGGGCTCTACTATATGTTTAAAAATATGACAACACACTAAAATTTGGAATAATATTAAAATGTTTATATTTACAATTTGGAGACTTTCGAATCTACTGGAGATTCATGAACAGTCATTTAATCCCATATCTGTAAAACCGCCTTAGTTGGAAAAACGAAATTTCACATGAATGTTCTTAATTCTAATCTAATTCTTAATCTAATATTACATAATTGAAAAAGAAATCCTAAAAAGCAGATTATTAGATGTTTATTAAAATTCACTGAATTTTTAGATTTAAGCATTTAGATGCTCTAAGTTCGAAGCTTACGTAAATCGCTTGAAGCAAATGTTTATTGAGTTTACTGTGTTTTGTTTATTGTATTTTTTGCTTTCTATCGATGGAATAGACGTCAATTTGTTTCTGAAATATCTGCAGCTACTGTATCTCAAGAAATCAGTGGTTTAGCTTATTAAAATAAGTAGTATTAATAATAATTTATTAGTTCATCTGAACATTATAATCTCTCGAAAACAGAAAACCTAACTCATTATTAATTAGAAGAAGCTGTGAGTTAATTGATATTTATAATAAATAAAAACATTATCTCCTTTATAAGTGTTGCTTCTAAAATAATTTGCGTTATTTATAATAATTCTTACTAGCAGTTGATGAGAAATTTTTTAGAAAAACATTCGATTTTTTTATTTAGATTTTTCGATGCTCTTCTATGATCGAACCTTACTTAGGATCAAAACAAAAGTTTTTTTTTTTGTTCAATTTTCTCTGATTTCTTTTATTTACATTTTTATTTCTGTCGATCACATTTTTAAAGAGAATTTCTACTTTAATAAATGTTATTTATATCTGGGCAACTTTTGGGTGATATGAAAGACCCGCTGAAAGTGAGTTATTATCTAAATCGTCATTTATGGAAGATTCATAGAATAGCATCGAAAAATCTAAATCTAAATATCGAATGTTTTTCTAAAAAATTTCTCATAAACTGCTAGTAAGAATTATTTTAAATTATGCAAACTATAACACTTATAAAGGAGATAATTGTTTTTATTTATTATAACATAAATCTCTGTAAATTAAAAGAGAACTTCTTTTAATTTGTATTGAGATAAGTTTCTTGTTTTCTAGAGATAATAATGTTCAGATGAACTAAAAAATTACTATGAATAAGATCAGGGATGAGATGGTAACGCACTGATTTCTTGCGAAACAGTAGCGGCAGATATTTCAGAAACAAAGTGACCTTTATTCCATGTAGATACGTCGTGAAAATTCATTTTACCACCAGTTGCAATAAAAATTACTAATCACGTCAGGTTTCTTTTTAACCAATTAGTTTCTTGAAAATAAACGAATTTCAATTATGAAAATAAAAATACTGATTAAATATGACATCGATACAAAGCAAAAAATACAATAAAGAAAAGACAGAAGACTCAAAAACATTTATTTCAAGCGATTTACCTAAGCTTCGAACTTAGGGCATCTAAATGCTTAAATCTAAAAATTCAATGAATTTTAATAAATTTCTAATAAACTGCATTTTAAGATTTCTTTTTAAAATAAGTAATATTGGACGTATGTTTTATAATTTAAAAAGAAAAAACACTTTTAAAACAGACTAAATTACTAAACACAGACACTTATTTTGTAGAAACGGAATGAAATAAAACGAAATATCTATTCATACGAAAGGTACAGATTTTCGGCAAAATGAAATTTAGAATTGTGATAACTTCTATAGTTTTTAATACATAACTTTTTTTATTAATAATTATAAATTTATAGAGGTCTCTGGTTCACAGCTCCATGGACTTTAAATGTTTGACATAATTTAAATCATCACTTCTAATTATTAAGAGCTTACCACTGGAATTCAGAAATTTGCCCACAATTATTAATTTCTAAGTTTATTTTTTTCTGCTATTTAAATTAAAACAAATTTTTAACTGGTTCTACGTGGAAGAGTTTATGTTTCGCACAAACTGAAACATAAAAAGCAATAATCAGATTGTATAATTCACTGACGCTCTCAACTATCGCCAACGGGAATCTAAGAGAGCTGTTTCGTCCTTTTAGGACTCCTCAGGGAGATTTACCCATATTGACGGTCAACTAGAAGGCGTAGAAGGCAATAGTTAACGCTATAGTTTAAAACAAGAAAGTGTTTATTATGCAGAAAAGTTACATTTTAATTTAAAAATATATTCGTTATATTTCTTTAATAATAACTATTTACTTATTTTTTGCAGGTTTTAACTAAAGTAAATTTTGTCCAAATTGATCTGAATGATGCATCAAATGCAAATGATATTAACTTTAGGTTCATATTTAGATTACTAACATTTCAAGCTCAAAATTTCCATATCAATGCTAATTCGAGGGGTGAGTGCTAGATTGTCGTAAGTGCCAAACAGAAAACTTTTGGGAAATTGAGTTTAAAGATTGGCGTATTTATAGTACCCTTTATAACTCAGCCTAATAATTTTTTACACGGCTGTAAAGTAGTTGATGTATCAAATATTTAGTCCCACTTCTTATATTGGTTAAAATTACTCTACAATCCGTGTTTTGTAACCATGGTTACTGTACTTACGACAGTCTTGCACTGAAACATGCATAACGAACTTAATGCTGTAGTGTTGTAAATAAACAAACAATGCATATTATTATAAAAGTTCCTTTATTTTGGTTAATAATCCATTTCCACCACTCAGTGTTGTTAATTATCATTTTATAAAAGTACTAGATATAAAAAACAGACTTACGTGTAAAAAAATTCAGTATTTTAATTTTTCTTTATGCATCTATCACTCTCTTTGAAGAGAGTATCCCAATATTGTTTGTGCGTAGTTGTGAAGTATTTGTAGCAAGACTTTATATCAGCTTGCTTGCAACTCTCAATAGGTTTAGTGTTTATTAAAACATTGGGCTGTTTCAAATTGAACCTTACTTCTCGTTGATTCTGTGCCAGTGTACTTCTCGTCCCAATAACCGTTGCAATCTGCGCCACCTCCTTCTTATCATCACCGTGGGAAAATTTTTATTTCACTTCCAGGAGGTTGAATTCACTTCCAATTCAACTACTTTCACAGAAGCATAAGGTACCGTACCAAGGTTCAAACCGAGGGTTTGTTTTGCCGCAGCTTTGTAATCAAAAAAGTCATCTTTCTGCATCTGTAGGATAGTAAAGTTTTTTTTGGCTTGGCACAACGCATAGTTCATGGATTATTTCCAATGAACTGTGAAGTTCTTTCCCAGTCATACTGTGTTCTATTACAGAATGCATATTGTGCACTTCCTGAACAGCTGAGTGACCTGGCTCTTGGTATTTTTGTGAATACAGGTAATGTTTGGGTGCATTTTCATAAACAGTATTAGTGCAACTGTCATTATCGAATTACGGTTTTGTGGAACGCATGCATCTGACCAAAGTGTAAGCTGTAGGTTGCATTTTACAACTTCCTCTAAAAGTTTAATCACAGCACTGGCCAGTTCATTAGCACCTCTGCCACCTCAAACTTCATCCCATACTGCACAGTACCCATCTTTGTTACCGACATCTTTCAATGTCATGTTGTAAACTGCCAGCTTTCGTTTATAGTAAAAAACTAAGATACAGTGTATTTGATCTATAACACCTATTTTGATCTATAACACCTTTTATAGATCAAAACAAAGCAAAAGATCCTGCTTATTTTTTGAAGTCATTTTCGCTTTATCACCATTCTTTTCTGCTCGTGCCATGTCTTTATCAGTTATGTGCATTTCATACATTTCAGGTTCTAATGTTTTATCTTCCACATTACATACCTCACATTGATCTTTTTTAGACACATACAATTCTAAATTAACTGGTGGTTAAAAATACTGCGGTATGCGTGAAGTTTAAGCGGTGCCCTCTTCTCTTCTAAACACCTTTCCTTGTAAAGAGAATACATTTTGGTTAAACACAAACCCTCTTCCAAATATTCTTTTTGAGTATCTTTACGTGTGTAGTGAGAAAGGACTATATTGTGTGTATTGGAAAGAGTTTATGTGGGAAACAATAAAGTCTGTGTCCTCTTTTGGAAGTTTGAGCTTTATATTTTTTCCCCGATGATCACAGATATCCCTGTCATTTTTTTCTGGTGACAGTAGTACACACGTCTCTCGGAGATTGAGAGTATTGAGTTATAAAATAATTTGCAAGCACGGATTTTTTCTCGTTTACAATGAAGTAATATTTAAAAGAAAATGAACGACGTGAACTCTTTGTTGCAAGCTCTCTTTGTGTTAAGCGAGGTACAACAACTCAGCACTGAACTCTGACGGCTGTTGTGGAGATACGACAAAACTGCAACTAGGTTTGATCTTGAAGGCGTGCTGTTATTTAATGCTTAGTGTGGGGAATGGTATGTACGACAATTCAGCACTAAAAAGTGGATTTTGAAACAAATGTCACTTACGACAATCTAGCACTCACCCCTCGAATTGTCTAATATATTTCAGTAATACCTTATCTACCATTAATAACTATCTGTAAAATT
>JAFIDM010038938.1:0-12883 GCA_023159025.1 Thereuonema tuberculata | reverse complement strand
GAATCTTATTGATAGACTAATGACATATATAAATGTCATGCCAAAAAACAATGTAATTGAATTGTTATTAATATTTTCTTAATAGATTAAAATAAAAGGTTTTCAATGGTTTTCCTTGTATTGCAGTAGTCTGAAGCAAAAAAACAAAAAAATAAACGGCTACTAGCGAACGTGTTACAATAACCTTTTTTTTTTCACTTCACAAGATTGCCAAAAAAATAAGTAAACTTTTTGTAGAAAAGAAATGTTGATTGTGAATGCCATTGAAGACAATCGAATTGTTAAAACAAAATCTGTGGTATTGATTCTTAAACAAGCCCAAATGCTTTATTCATTACATGCATAGAAATTTTAATTTAAAGAAAATTAACAGTTTGTTAATCGTAAACTCTTGAGAGAACATATTATTTTCATGCAAAAATGTAATTGCATTTAAAATTAAACAAAAAAAAAAGAAGCTAAGGGTCGATTCATATGAAATGGTTGGGACCATTTTAAAAATAAATTGATTTTTTGTGTGCAATGACCCCTATAAGTTAGTAGTCAAAAACCACCATTACTTTATTTTGATTTACCTTCGTACTAATATGGTGGTCATTTTTGTATCTTGTTGTATGTCATTTTTGGTTTTTGCTGACATTTCTTTTAAATGCAATATCTGAGCACAGAGAAGACATAGAAGGGCCAAAACAAAAACCATTACTTTCAGCCCATATCTAACTACATTTTTTTCATTATACAGATTTCTCTATCTCTCTTCCTTGTCTGAGATTTGAGACTTAATTAATAAGATTGGACATTTCTGTAATAATACTAAGAAATTTTACATGTTTTCTCTAGATGTAGACAACATGTACACGAATATCCCTGTAAATGAAACTATGATGATTTCAGAAAGTTTAGCTTTTGAGAATAGGGAAGAATTGAAGAAACTTAAAATGGATTATGATGAATTGATAGAGTTAATAAAACTGATAACTGAGAACACATATTTTAAACACCAAGATAGAATTTTCAAACAAGTCAAAGGTTTCCCTATGGGGTCACCTTTATCAGGGACATTGTGCAATATTTATATAAATGTTTTTGAACAAAAATTATTGAAAGATACTAAATTTAGAATGGAATATTACCGCTGTGCGGATGATATACTTATATTATGGTTCGGAACAAAAAGGCAATTTAGTAATTTTTTCAGTGACATTAACAAGAGACACAAAGACACATTTCAAAATGGAAGAAGAAATCAATGACTCATTAAATTTTCTTGATCTGAAACTAATAAAAAAGGATAACAAAGAACAATGAAGCATTCCATTAAAGATTATAAAAGTGATCATATTTTAAAATTTGATTCTGGACACAATATGAAAATAAAAAGGAATATAATTGAGAATTATTTAATTAGAATTGATAATAATACCAGTAATGAAGAAGATTTTAATATAGGAGTAAGTGATATGAAATCAAAATTAAAAAAGAATGGTTATACTGACAGATTAATAGATAGTTCAGTAAGAAATTATAATAAATTTAAGATAAAGGAATTGGATAAACATAATGAAAATAGATTTTTCATACCGCATCTGAATAAGAACAGCTGGAAATTAAAAGAAATTGCTAAAAGATATGGAGTAAACTTACATTTTGAATATAGAAATAAATTAAAAAATATTTTGTGTAAAAAGATAAATAGCAATGACAAGAAGTTTGAAATGGATGTTGTTTATAAATTAGATTGACTGAATTGCGATTCGTTCTATCTTGGAGAGACGAAAAGAACAGTTCAAGAACGCATGGGGGAACACGAATACTATATTAGACAAAAATTAGTAAAGGAATCAGAAATTGCTGAACACTGTAAAGACAAGCAACATTGTATCAATAGTGAAGTAAACATTTTATATAATGAAACAAATACAAAAATTAGAAGGATAGCAGAAAGCCTATGTATCCGAAATTCGAAAGAAAAAAATCTCAATAGATATGATGGAGTTGAAGTTTGTGAAAATTTGGTAAAATTGGCTAGAGAAATAATTAACAAAAAATTTGTAACCTCTAACGAAAAGGTAATAATTGAAAAATTAAAGTGTTAATAGTCTTTATATGTAAGAATAATCATGTATTTTTCGATAAGAATTTGTGATTATTATATTGTAGTTTATGATCCCTTATTATTATTGTATTAACGTTTGTTAATTGTTAGTATCAATATTTTAAGATCTTTGTCATAAAAGAATCTCGTCTATTTATTATTGTAATGTAAAAGGCTTGAAAAAGAGGAGACGGTGAATTTTATCTCCTTGAAAATTCGTTTTTTTTTCAGTTAATAAATGTAGTTTATGATATTTATTTTCTGGTGGATGATGTTTAATAATATTTATTATAAAAGAGAAGATTTAAGGAAGAAGTATGGTTTGTTTGTATATAGTTATTTATCAATTTATTTTTTTTTATCAAGAGCTTTGGCAATTACGACTTGAGTTCTCTCGCTAGTCTCCTTTTTTTTTATTTAGAGTGCTTTAAAATTGCTTGCTTTTTGATTTTTCACTAAATCTGAGCTCTAATATCTCTGGTGGAGACCTGATAAACATGTCAAATTCACAACATAAACAGTACTCGGAAGTGGTAAATGTAGAAAAAATTTGGAGTTTGATATTCCATGGATAGCAGAGCTAAGCCAAGCTAGAAACCCTGAAAATTACCAAATATATATTTAATTGCTCTGTAGGCAAATATTGTTATATCAACTTACATTAATACAGGAAGGGAAAAGAATGGAACCTCCAAATCAAAACTAAAAAATAAGAAACCCACAATAAAATTAAAGAATAGAAATTCATGTGCCAGTCTCCGCTGGCAGCAATGAATTTTCTATGTGCATTAGTTAAGAAAAAAGCAACTAAAAAGTGCTTTAAACACATTAAAAGAAGGGCCTGCTGTTTATAAGTGCAAAAGTGACATCTCCAAACAGCTGTTTTACGGTCAATTGCCGATCTTGAGTGGAGAGTAGTCATGAATTTCTATTCTTTAATTTTATTGTGTATTTCTTGTTTTCTACTTTTGATTTGGAGGTCCCATTCTTTTACCTTGCTGTACTTACACTACCCTCTGTAAAGCTAGGCGAACACGTACCAATCTGGGACAATATTGGTGGACAATATTGGTCATTTTCATTGGTACCAACCGTTTTCAGCAATAAAAAGGAACAATATTGCCCAATATTGCCCATTGGCGATTGTCGGAAAAAAGGTACCAACTTCAGTTGGCGAGAAAGATTACTGGTTAGCGAGCGAATCACATGAACGGATGAAATCACGTGACAATGGAGACGTAGAAGGAAGGCGGGACTTTGAAAATCGGAAAATCACTCACTCACGCCGGCCATTTTGTTTGAGAAACAAGGCTTCAAATCAGCAAAATGGATCGCCCCAAAAAAGATAATTCAAACAACAACATTTGGTCAATTGATCAGGAAAGACTTCTCATTGATTTCTGCAGAGGGACGGCGTTTAATACTATAGCGAATCTGTACGGAAACACGCTCTCTCTAGCTCTCCCTAGTGAGCAACGCCGTAACTAGGCCAAAACTCGTCAAATGAAAACCTGTGTGTTCGCGGACAATGCCAACCGCCAATACCAATCATGACCAATATTGTCCACCAATATTGTCCCAGATTGGTACGTGTTCGTCCAGCTTAATAGGACCTAGGGGTTTTATAGTGACTACTCTCCACTGAAACAGCTGTTTGGAAATGTCACTTTTGCACTTACAAAACACTAGGTCCTTCTTTTAACTTAATATTTTTAAAATCAAAGAGTGTGGAATATTGATTAACAATGACAGGAATGGGTTGTTGGTATTGAAATAGTAGGAGAGGTGTTGAACACATAATTCAGCACAGGTCTGAACAAACACAAATAGCTGGCACTGTAATCCAGCCAATCTGGTCATCTCACTTGAACTCGGTATCTGCTATAGTGTGAGTTAGTGTGGGTTTATAGTGTTATATAGGAAAACATGAGAGTGGAGTCTGTCACAAATGTGTCTGTGGATCTTTATCAAAGGAAATAAAACAGATTATCGAACTACAATGAAGAAAGCCGAAAGCTGTTTCAGTTAAAGATGTGTGCTACATTTCTATAGACCATAAGCACCATGAAAAGACTTTTCTTTTTTTTTTTTTTTTTTTGCTAATCTTGCAGAAACCCCTATAAAAAACCTCTGACAAAAAGGCTTGAGAAAAATTCATTTTGAACATTTAGATAAATTCAAGAACTTTTCTATTAAACTTGTATCAGAAAAATCACTTCTTTTTAATTGCTATTCAAAAATCTGTAAGTACTTAATGGAAAACTCACAAAAATCCTAAAGAGACTATATAAAATTGAATTATGCATTTGCTGCTTTAGACTATAAACCAGTATTCAAAATACAGAAGCTTACTACTGACAAAAAACAAAATGCTTTAAAATCAAAAGTCGATAGCATCCCTTTTATAATGAGACTTTCAGTAATGCTCTTCATCTTCCTTCTGAGGTTTCGGTGTTCTCTGCTGGGCTTTATGCCATTTTCCTAGCCTTATAGTATGCATTTCGGGAGAAGTTTTCCAAAATCCTTATCTACAGCAATTCTGAGAATGCTCTACGGGCACTGTGCAGTCACCCCCTGAAGGTTCACCCTTTTGTTTTATCCATTTTAGATTTCTTACAATGTTGTTACCATCGCATTATCCATTTCTGCTGGATTCCGTTTGATTGAAAAACGGAAATAACTGGATGAAGAAGTGCATTGCTTTGTGTATCTTTATGGAACCTAGATAACGTGTGAAATACTGAGAACAAACCTAGAAACGTACTTTGATGAAACAATTCCTGACATTATAGAAAACGAGCAGCCGACTTTTAAGAAAAATGCATGAAGACTTAACTGAAATAGAAGTGTGCTACTGCTTCCAAAGACACAGTTAAAAATCCTCAGTTTCCTCTCGAAGTTTTGATCAAAAAAACTACTTCGCAATTCAGTGTTTCCAGTCATTTGGTTAGATTGACTAAACAGCTGGTCACGGACCAGGGCATCTTACCAGAAAAGGAAGTGAGTAGGAGTAACTGATTACATTGTAAAAAAAAATACATTGAATTTTATGAATATGATGAATATAGCAGACTATGTTCGAGAAAGAATGATTATACAGTAGAGCCCCGATTATCTGCAGAATTGGGTGGCAAGGGCTTCACGGATAATGAAAATCATTGATAACCCGAAAAAAAGACTGAAAATGAGGTGTAAACACGAAAAATAATATTTCACCATTAAAAACTACGTTTTATTATACAAAAAACATACTATGTAAAACTTTTAAAATATGCACAGTAAAGCAGAAACCTTTGCTGTACGTTTGCATCCACAAATTCCGAGAAGGCCTATAACGAACCACAATAAACCTGTCAGTAATTTTTGACCTTCGCACTGTATGGCCTATTATACTTTCCCTGTTGTTGGCTTGGATTAAAATTGGTTTTTTTGAGGTACGTAATTAAAAAAAATTTTCGCGGCACTCGCAGATAATCGGGGCTCTACTGTATATCAGTAACAGTGGACAGCATCAAAGTTCAGAAATAAAAGCGTATAAACCAATTTAATATGAACTCTTTGTTACTTGCAAAAATCCATTGTGTAAAGTCGGCTGATCTAAGTTCTGCAAAATAAGACCACAATGGTGTATCATAGCTAGAGCATCGGAACCCAAACAGTCTCTGCATGTTCATACTATCAAAATGTGAAGCCAAGGATAATGTTAATCAGTATTTCATACTCTTTTGATTTAAAAACATATTAATTTAGGTTGATATAATTAATATTTACAGAGAAATTAAATGCATATGTGAAAATTTTCAGAGTTTCAAGCTTGGTTAGCCCTGCTTTTTGTTGGCTATCTAACTCCAAATTTTTTCTGTTGATCCCTTATAGAGATAAGGGATAATCTCTTTTTCTATGTTTATCTCTCTGTGTTGTTCTTGATGTGTGTACATATACTCTTTATTTTGTTGAAATTTTTATCAGGTTTCCAATAAAGATATTACTCAAGCAACTGCAGGCGACTGCAAACCTTTTATTTCTTTTTCCAATGCACCTAAAATTCTGAAAATTTAAAAATGAACTTGTAAAGTATGTGGATTTCTGTTTTCTTTTCTTTAGTTTTCAAAATTCTCTGCAATTATGATACAAGAATATTATGGTTGTCGGGATTAAATAAATCGTTAGATATTATCTTGCGTTCTATTAATCCCTAAACCTTTGCACAACAAAATACACTCATGGACAAAAAAATTAGCGCACCAAGAAGGAGTCGTCAAAATGAAACGAAAATTTACATACGTAATGACTACTTTGATAAAAGATAAGAATATTTCATTTATAAAAACTAAGTAAATGATAAGAAAATCAAAGAAAACAGATAATTTATTTCAGAGAAAGAGGCAAAAGAACGGAGGAGTTAATACTCCGTTGGACCCCCTCTAGCGCGAATGCATGATGCGATACGATCGGGCATTGAGTCATAGAAGTTCTGTATGATGTCTTGAGACATTTCGTTCCATATTTGCTGTAACCTTGCCTCTAGTTCGTTCAAACTCGTGGGATGCCCAACTCGTCGTCCCAAATGATCCCAGATATGCTCGATTGGAGACAAATCTGGGGATCGGGCAGGCCAAGGAAGGGTAGTAACAGTGCGGAGACAGTCTTGTGACACCCTTGAAGTATGAGGCCGAGCATTGTCTTGTTGAAAAATGGCTCCTGGGAGCCGTTGCATGAGTGGCAACACATGTGGTTGCAGGATTTCATGAACATACCGCTGGGCTGTCATGGTGCCACGGAACAATACTAGGGGTGACCGTGTATTGTAGGCAATGGCACCCCATACCATCACACCAGCTGTGGGAGCGGTGTGTCGCTGTACAGCAAAGGCAGGATTGAAGCGTTCACCACGGGCTCTCCACACACGAACACGATTGTCATCATTGCCGAGATTGAATCTGGATTCGTTGCTAAAGACGACCTGGTTCCATTCCGCTGCAGTCCAGTTTCCTCGTGCGCGGCAAAACTCCAAACAGAGGCGTCGATGGGTGGGCGTCAAGGGCAGCACAAGTAATAGGCGCCGCAATACCAACTGTCCTTCAGCCAGGCGCCTTCGTATGGTTCGAGAAGACACAGAGGCCCCTAGTGAAGGTGCTACCTGTGCCTAGATGGTGGCCGATGAAGCAGTTGGCTGTACGCGTGCATTTCTGACTATGTGGCGGTCTTCTTGACGACTGGTCTGTCGAGGGCGTCCTGAGCCTGGTCTTCGTGTACATGACATCTCTCGGGTCCACTGGTCCCGCACCTCCTCACAACACAATCAGAGCGGCCTAATTGACGAGCTACTCGCCTAGCTGACCACCCAGCTTCCATCATCCCGACGATTCTCCCTCTCTCAAACTGCGACAACTGCCTATACTGTCTTCGAACACTGCGTAATGGCATGTCTACCTCAGCTCTTCCTTTGTAAATGATTCAGCACACTCAAACAAGCTTTGGTTACCTACCGGCTATACGTAATGTGCAATCACGCTGCATTTCTAATCATTTGCATATCTCCCCGACATGTACCTTCATTGCAAGTTTCATTATGATCCCGCAATTATTTCTTGGTGCGCTAATTTTTTTGTCCATGAGTGTATAATAGCATTAAAGTTGGCAAGTCTTTAATTTTATTATTCCTATCGATTAACTTGATAGCACTAATCTACGTTCGACGAGGTTTATCACCTTATTGTTAGGACTCATCAGCCAGATATATCCTCGATGATTAAGCTCAGAACGTGTGAGAGCCTATGGGTCCTTCTCCCGCTCTCGGAAAGCAAACAACAATAGAAAAATCGCTATAACTAGTGCAGCATCATTACCTTAGCCCGCTAAGCGCTGTGCACAAAAGACATTTAATAAAAGGATACCGTAAACCGGGGTGACTTTGTGACGCGTGGTCAATTTTTCTTATTTATAATCTCGCGCCCGGAACCTAGGGAGAAGCAGGCAATGGGCACCGCCATGAGTTGGTGTAATGTGTGGTGGCGCCCAACAGTCGACTGTCAAACTCTTTGCGCCTCGATCCGATGAGCCAGAAGCATTGTTGCCAAGGACCACTTCTGAAGCATTGTTGTGTTTACCGTCAACTTTGATTTGCACAGCGAAATATAGATGAGGATATCGTTTAATAGGTAATTATTATTGAAAATTAATATATTATGTACAATATATTGTAAAATGATGTTAATTGGACTAGTTTGTGTGAGTTATTAATCATTATGTAAAAAATCAAAGATTGACAGGGTGACTTTGTGACAGCGTCAAATTCACCCCGCGATTGTTTTACTGTGTTTTAACCTATATATTTTGTCTTGCAGTGTACATAACGATATTTTAAAATGCCGAGGACTCAAGTTTAGACTTGTACGAAGAGTTTTCAGATGATGAGATTCCTATCCGAGCTTCACCCACTCCGCCCACGGAAACAGAATATGATCGAGGAGATCACATAGTTGCCAACTTTGAAGAGAGCTTTTCTGAGGAAAGGTGATAGAGAAGAGACTGACTGGACGGTGTAATTGTCAGCGCAATGGAAAAGAGTGGAAACAATTGGAAGGAATCTACAGAATAGCTACATAAGTTAGTTCTTCTCAAGAACGAAGTTCAGTGTGAAAATACAAAGAACTGAAACCCGGCTCAATTTTGTATCAAAAAGAAGTTTTGTTTCGTATTGATCCTCCCAAAATAATTAATATTAGAGGACCTTTTAAAGTTGTTCAATTAGACTAATTTAAGATGTAAAAATTCAGACTGATTTGCTTAAGAAGTAGGAAAAAGTGTTCATATTTCATGTTACATCCAGTTTGCTTTTCCCAACCTAAATGTATAATTTACTCTGTTTAAATCTTTTAACCCTTTCATTTAAAACAGTAAAAATGGTTTTAAATACACAGTATGTGGTTTGAGTTTGTGATATTTCTTTCTCCCATGCATTTCTAACTCAAAAAGAGCTTGTCACAAAGTCACCCCCAGCTGGGGGGTGAGTTTGTGACAACTTTTTACACTAATTATTAAAAAACGATTGAGGCAACGAGAATTATATATATACAGTTTTGTAGAGGAAGGATGTGGTAACCCAAATCACCGTCTATAAAGTGGGGGTAACGAAAAATATTAATATAACAGCTTGGAAACCTCAAATTCTGTCACAAAGTGACCCCGGTTTACGGTAAGCCAAATGCATCGGCGAAAAGTTAGTGTTTAATAAGGTTTAACGTGCATTCAATGTAACATGAAAAACGATGAAAATGCAATTTTTTTTTTTTCTTTTTGATCGAATGATTGAAGTTAGTGGATATTTTTGCCATTTGCTTATTCGAAGGATGGGACGTCAACCCTATCTCGTTAAATATTATTCCTTCGCCTGAACTTTTTTTTCTTTGAACTCTTTGGGGCCATTAAATGTTTTTAAAATTCTTATGATGAATAATTGTTGTTATTGAAATATTTAAAAGTCCAAATTACTAAAATCGAAAGAGACTTCTTGCCCTATTATATTTAATGCAGATATACAGTACACTGAAAGAGATATACAGTAAACTCCCGATTATCCACGGACCTCTCCCGTTTCCATTTTTTTTTTTACTGTACAATAAATAAAGGAATTAAAAAAAAATTAAATCTAAAATAAGGTAAACAATAAAAGTTAGCCTCTTTTGTAAGTGTAGAGGCTTGTTAGCCTCAAGTAAGTGAAGACAATTAGGCTATAGACAAACAATTTAAAGAACGACCTTGTGGGCGGAGCTTAGGCCGGCAGATTACACTGAATTACGGGAGAGCCTTCCCGTAATAATAAAATTTAAAAATAAATAAATAATTTAAAATAAGATAATTGTTTATTATGCATGTACTGTAACTGTATGTATTGCCATTTTAATGTAAATAAAACATGTTAAAAGTTGATTTTCGTTCTATTTCGGATTATCCGCGGAATTCGCTTATCCGCAGTTGCCGCGCCACCCAATTCCGCTGATAATGAGTTTACTATATTTCGCTCATTCAAAAAGGCATTTCTTTCTAACATTCGGTAATTTCTTACGCTTTTCAAAGATATTAACTTTTTGTGGCATACAAAAATCGAATTGCATGAAATTCAAGCTTTTGTGTCATTGCTTAGGAAAACAGGCAGAAAACCCTTCGTTTTCATTCGATCTCAAAGGAATTTGGTCGATTAGGTTAACGATCTTGCTGCATTCCAACTCGGATAAAAATTCACTGCAGCGGAATAACAGGTTTACCAATAAAATATGTTAATTTTATCCATCTAAAAATATTCAGTAATTATCAAAATTACATTTTTACTGTAATGTATAGTTAATTATTTTATGGGAACAACTGTAGAAATAAATGGAACGCACCTATTAATTTAGTTCCGAAATTAATAAGTTGTAATTCTAATTTTTTTTTTTAACTTTCATTTTCTTTTTGCGTATTAATCAAGAAAACGTAAATAAATTTACAATTGGGACCTAACACACTTAAAAAAAATACACATTTAAAAAAAAAAATCTGCACTACATGTTACGGAATCCAAGTTAGGACCCCTTCGTCAGGTGATGAATGGAGCAAACTGGAAATAAACCTTAGTTTTCTAAACTACCCTCATTTCCTGTCATGTGATCAGAGTGACTCATTATTATTTTCAGGGGTTGCAGGGTTTAAGTCATTTTTTTTTTATATTAACATCACAATTAGTTAAGTTCATACTGCAAGGTGTTGGTAATCACCTTTTGTTGACAAAGAAACATAGATAATAGGGGGAAAAAAAAGTTATTTTTGACCTTTCACTGATGCTCCCGCTGTATTGGCGTTTTGCGGAAAGAGGAGTTCATAACGGTGGAAACCCTCTCGATTGCATCCAAGAATAGAAGAAATTAGAATTTTATACCTTTTTTTTTTTTGGTTGGAAGTTTATCAATTTCTCTGTAACCCTCTATCTCTCCCAAATCCTGGATAGGATATGATTTTTTTTTGGTTGAACGAATACGACCATCATAACACCCTCTCATTTCAAAATCCTAGGTAGCCTACGTAACGCGACATACATTTCTGTGGCTTTTGTGTCAATACACCGAGTTCCTACATAGCATAAAATCTTCAATTCAGCAAATAGAAAGTATTCATTGATACAGAAGAAAAACTTTTCACGTGTGCTGAACATAACTGAATAACCAGAAATGAAGGCGGCACACCTGCTTAATAAATATTTTAAAAATTTACTACAAATTAAAATTACAACCTAGGTTTCGGTTTAAATCAAAATTATTCTCAAGTAATTTTAATTTGTAATAAATTTTTATTAAACAGGTGTGCGGCTTCATTTCTGGTTATTCAATTATTCATTGATAATCTCCGAAAAAAAATTTTTTTTAATATAAAAGGTAACAGATAGTTAATTTTAATTACCCTTTTATTAAGAGCTGCCAATTGTTCTGCTCCTTCATACAAAGCATCTTCATCATAATCATTCTGAGTCATCACAAAGCTTTTGACATTTTTATTCCTGCTGTTGCGTAGTTGTTGTTCTCCGATAGCGCTGAAATAAACATTAATAATTACAAAATAAAGCTTTTCCCATCTTAAGAATTAATTTTAATTATTATTATTTTCTTTTTTTACATTGCGTGTATTAATTTCACTGAAAAAAAAGTGATCAAGAAACCTATAAACCTTAAAAATTGCAACTTTTTTTTTTGTTTTGTTCTGAGAGGCGGGAAGTCATACATGCGAAGAGGTAATTTCCATTAAAGACAGTGAGAGATAAAATTAATCGTTATGGAAATAATGTGGCTGACATTATCATCGCCTTCCTCAGAATTATCCACCCACAATAATAAACTTACTCTATATCCTCTCTCATTCTAATTTCTAATTTAACTGGTTTTATTATTTATTTATTTTTAAGTAAATGGTTCTTCACATTTAAAAGATTGAAAATAAAATAATAAATCAAAATTGTCAATTCATGATAAGGAAATCAGGAAAATTTGTATTTAAGCTTAATTAGAAAAATAGAAAATTTAAAAAGAAAAGAATTATGAATCCATATCCAGGTCAACTCAAGCGAAACAGCTGTCCCCGTATGGCATTGCCATTGGCTCCTGAGTTTTTAAGAAGCAAAAATGTATTGACGAAAGTAAAAGCCAACTTACATCTGTCTTTCCAGTTCCGAATAATCTTTTTCCATTCTGATGAGAGACCCTTTCAGGTTTTCCAGTTGGTCGGTTCGAACTTGTAATGTCTCCACCAGATGTCGTTTCTCAGACTTTGATGGCTCTTTCCAAAGCCAAGAACTCCTCAAGAACTTCATCGGAAATTTCCGGCTGAAAAGTCAATAACTGGTTAGCAAAACAGTTTAAGCCTATTTTATTATTATTATTATTATTATTATTATTTTCCAGAAGAAAGGAAGAGCAAAAAGTTTTAACTGCACTATATTGTAAACAGTATCAAGACACATCTGTTACTACAATAGAATGCACATTCGCGGCTTGAGACCTTTTTTTTTTTGCCAAAAAAACACTTAGAAATCATCTTTACCCAAAGAGATATAGAGTAAGACCGCCTAAATTGGGCCGCTTCATTCGTAGGAACTGTAAGGGTATGTGTTGCCCTCTATCGGTGAAAATATAACTATTTCGCTACATGGGCTGGCATCGCGTGTCTCAAATATTAACGTTAGCTCTCTTTCATTAAGTTTGGGCAACTCGAAAATTTATTTCTAATTTTTGCGGACTTTTTACGTAACTCCAGATCTAC
>JAFIDM010038937.1:0-12885 GCA_023159025.1 Thereuonema tuberculata | reverse complement strand
ATTTGTCCCATAATAATAGTAGCAGTTGATGAATTTAATTTGTCCCACAATAATAGTAGCAGTTGATGAATTTAATTTGTCCCATAATAATAGGAGCAAAAGAAAATAAATAGCAATACTTATTATCAAAAAACTAGATTAAATTAAACAATAAATTAAAAATATTACTCCTAATTTTTATTTTGAGTGTTCAGATAGTTTCTGGATTTTTCAATAATTTCATTATTGTTTTGCAGCTAACGTAATTGCATCTTTCTGCAACTTTTCGTTTTTCTTTTGATGCATCAAGAACTGGACAATCACAACTCGATCTTTGCTTGAAAACTCTTTTTTCATCGTACTTTTACAATGGGTTGATATTGAACTGAAAAAAATGAAAAAAAAAACAAAACAATTGATTTCGATAAGCGGATGAAATTAGAAAAATAGTTATATAAATCGTAATAATTATAGGTTAACCTAAAAAAAGAAAGATGTGTCGAAACAAATGACAGATGTCATGAAACATTGATTTTGATTGAAGGCTTCGTAATTTTGCGCTACAACATAACTTAAGCTGCATTCGCCAATACTTCCCATTTAAATATTCACTTGCTACTATTATTATGGGACAGAGGGAATAATTCTTTAGCGTGTACAGAATGTATTATAATTTCATTTATATGATTCCAAAAATTAAAAAAAAAAAATAATATTCATTTAATATATATATAAAAATATTATAATATTCCGATATTGCATTTTAAAAAATGATTGGAAGTAACTCGTTTTTAAAGAATATCAAATATCAAAAGAATTTAACATTTTTCCCAATGCAAGAAGCCCAATCTTCAATGTCTCAACAGAATCCAAAGTATTTGGAAAGAATTACAATTGTAATTCGATAATGCCTAATCACACCATCATATTTTTCATCATTGTTTTCAATCATTGACCCTTTCATTGAGGTTTGAAGGCACAGGCTTGAGATTTGGCGAGCCGATGGGATCCCGGCTTTACACCCAAAGGGTTCTACATGCTGGAAATGTGAAAGGCCTTGGCTGGGTGTTAACTGGGGGGAAGTAGATGAATTAGCCTATCACTCTTTTTATAATTAAGTGTACATTTATTAAATAACTTTTTTGCTTGAATGAGTCTGCACAGAACTATTCTGTATTATGGTGTTTGCGAAGAGCGATTTTTTTTTCAAAACTTCATTTGTAAACTTTTGTGTAGAGCTGGCATTTGTGTTAAATTAATTTACTCTAAAAATAATGCTAATAACTGTATGCGGCATGTTTAAAGGGGAGAAATATGAAATCGTGTGGTGTTTTCGCGATATTTTTGGCTAAGAATCTATGGTTTGACTGTAATGGGGGGGGGGGGCTTACTATATTTGGTACCTGGGCCCTGAATTTGTTATGGGGGTCCTGTCTACATGGCCAATAAAATGTGAGCCTTAACATTAATTGTTACCTCTATAGTTCCACCTCTCCCCCGCCCACGTACATGCACTTGTATTTAGTTTCATTCTATGCTAGCGAATGAAGAGGAAATGACCATGGGAATGAAGTGGAACCACAAAACCTCTTACCTGTCTTGTCTAGAAAGAAAAGAAAACAAATAAATGATCAAAAATAATTATAAGATGCGAAAAAAACGAGCAAACCCCAGACAAAATCTACTTTCACTGAGAATCCATCTAAGGACCCAGAGGGTCATGAGTAAGTCATCTGTCTTAATTTGTAATTTAAACGGTTACCAGAAGAGGGAGTTTTAATTACTGTGAAGGTTGCGTGTTCAAGCTGACCATTAGTTGAAGAGAAACAAAACTACGCCTCTGTAATTAAATGACAGCTATAAACTCCACGGATTTCAAGAGTTATATTCCATTATAAACAAATCTGCAACTGCCATATACAGAAGTATTTTAAAAGAAAGAAAAGCAGATTTAAAAATATTAATACAGTAAAACCTCGTTAAGTCGTCACTCAAGGGACCAAACATTTTTGACGACTTAAGCGGAGTGGGAATTTTTGAAAAAAAAAACCCACTGAAATACAGTATTTTCATGAATTGCTGTAGGATTCGGTGAGAAAAACAAGATTTTCAGAAATCAATTCATGCAAATGAATGAGTTTAAAATAAAAAATTAAAAAAACCCTTTTTATAGTTACCACATTTTAATCATTTTAAAAGAAAGGCAATGTATGTCTTTGAAACGTTTCACCCAACCATTGCTGCCGCCGAAATCTTCAATGTTCAACTCCTTAGCAATTTCCATGGCTTTTTCTTTGAGAATCATGGCAGAAATCGGCACATTTTGCGATTTGGCATGTTTTAGCCATCGAACTAAAACCTCCTCGAGCTCGTCAAACTTCGATTTCCTCATTCTCTTTCCTTTGTCTTTGCAGTCAGATTCTTCAATTACTCGTTTCGATGATAGAATATCGTTTAATGTAGTCCTGTGAATATGGTGTTCTTTGGTAAAAGCTGTTTTCGAAACATTTGATTTTTCAAAAAGTGCAATTAAGTCTTTTTTTTCTTTAAAAGATAACGAGGTAAGTTTTCGTTTCCCTTGCATGTTAAAAACGTAATCGAACCACGAAATTGCAAGAGAAAAAATAGCCCTTATAGCGGGGCTTACTCGCTATGAAATGAAGTCACACTCAGGAGCTGTCAAGAAAAACGTCAAAGAAGTGTGCTATGAATGAGTAGCAGCGAGATTCCAAGAACCCAAATCCTCCGAAGGGGTAGGAAAGGAATGAAGTGACAGGCATTGAAAATTACCCGTAAAGGCTTGGCTTTCTTAAAGTGAAGGGGCGGGGCTGAAAAGACAACACGATGGCATGCAAAATGGAGAAGAAAGATGCTTTTGGCCATTTTGAGAGTGACGAGTTATCCGGAGTAGAATTAAATTTGATGACTGGTAAAGGAGGGTTATTTTATATTATTGTCTATGAGACCTTGTCGGGACCAAAGGAAAACGACGACTTAAGCGGAGTGATGACTTATCCGGGTGACGATTTAACGAGGTTTTACTGTAAATACTTTAAAAATTAAAAAAAAAATACAATAAACTCTTGGTCCCAGGGTTTTAAAGCTTTTCTGAGATCAAGCTCAGTGGCTTATCTTTTTTTTTTTTTTTCCGTATTATGAAGGATACAAAATAGCACGTCAGTAAACAAACGGTTGACATCAACATGTATGACAAGTGAGTCTTATCGATAGGAGAACAGTGAAAATAGGCTGCTGTACACTCATCTAATTACTTAAACAATCACCTGGTGTAATTGCGCTATGCAAATTCAATTTAAGTTAAGAAATCACCGTTTAGAATACTGAAATAAAAAAAAAAGGTCCCAAGTTATAATAGAGTGTAACATTCAGTAAAATCATACGCGAAATATCCCACTTATTTCGTATTTTTTGTTGTGAATTCAATACAAAATTCAGATTACAAAGTAAACAAAAACTTATAAATATCTAAGTTTTAAGTTGAAATTTGAGAATTATTACAGAATTGTTTTGTTTTTTAATTCCTCAAAACAAAAAATAAAAAAAATATTTATTTTTTTTCGTTTTGTAATTTGAATTTTTATACTGAATCTCTTGAAAATGTATTCAATTCATAATATGAAACTTGCAAATGTAATAATTGTACTGTAATTGTACTGTATTAGTACAGTAATAATGTTCTTAAACTTGAGGATACATTATTAAGAATATAATGTATAATTAATACATTGACATTGTATTCGCGCTCGATCGGAAGATTTGAAAATGTAGAAGAAAAAGTTGTCATTTAAAATGTTATCTTTGACATCGGATTTGTTAGCTGTTAAACTTTTAGTACCCGGGAAGAGGGAAGATTAAATATTTACCCTTTGCTCATTAGTGAATTTAATTTCAGTTAAGTAAAATCTTCACTATAGCGTTATTTCTTTAACCCATGGCTCTTCCTATCGAAGAATCTTGAATGTCAAAGTTTGACATGTAAGATTTAGATAATTCCAGAACGATACAGAAGATTTACAGAACAGAGCTACATTTCAAGAAGAGAATGTCCTATACCGCATGTATGAATATAGACTTGAAAATGTTGAATGGATTACCTGAGTCCTGATTTGAACTTCATTGAACGCTTTTGAATGAACTGGAACCCAGTACTATATTACGAATAGTACTGAATCAAAGAACGTATAAGTCGATTTCTAACTTTCTTTGACTGAATTGGCCCTTTTGAAGAGAATTACTTTTCTAACCATATAATGGTTTCGTTCGTTGTGGACAGCTTTCCTGGAAGGACAGAGTTTGTCAGACCGGTGAAAACTGGACAAATCGGCTATTACTGCAGTTTATATTAATACGAGCTGTGCCCCCGCAGTGTCACCCGCGTTAAATTCGGCCCTTCACGGTATTGTTCGGTTCTCGTCGTGCGGCCAAGCCGCACCCGTTGATTGACGTTTATGTTTACTGCTCCGCTCCTATTGGTCATAGCGGGATGTTATACAGCCTATAACCTTCCTCAATAAACGGGCTATCCAACGCAAAAAGAATTTTTCAAATCGGACTGGTAGTTCCTGAGATTAGCGCGTTCAAACATACAAATTCTTCAGCTTTATATATTAGTATAAGATAAGATAAATTCGTCAGTGTCTATATACTTCTTGGAGGATAATTTATTTCAATAGTATAAAACTTTTATCTTCAAAATTGAATTCTAATTCAAATGTTTCACACTCTTTGGCAATCAGCACCCAGAAATATGCATTTAATGAAGCTCTAATAAGGTAGTTATTATAGGAAAATGACCTCTTTGAGAAGTAAATCGAAAATCGTATTCAACTGAAATTTATTTTTAGTAAAAAAAGAATTCACTGTTGTTGTTTTTATTATTATTATTACTCAAAATTTTGATACGGATCAACAGTTCCGCCTCTCTATAACTTACAGGCAGTAGAGTATTTTTGTAAATAGATGCATCTGTGCTTTGCCAGCATCTTATTACTGAGCTCGTTAACAGTTTTTGCTCTAAAGATATGAAAACGTGGGGGGGGGGGGGGGGGGAAATAATTACAGATGGAAATTGGAAAAATAGGTAACCATGTGAATTTTAACAAAATCTTCAATGTGAATAAAGACGCCAAAACTTAACTTCACTAATATTTCGTTTCTTTAATCAAGAATAGGTGTAAATAAAATAGAAAGAAAAAGAAACCATCTTTCTCTTTCTAAAATAAACAAACAATATAAACGTGAAGAATAAATATCAAATAATAAAATAAACACACACGCTCTGAACGTGAAAAGATATCAATCTGAATCCAACCAAACAATATAAATCTAAAAACACAATTCAAACAACAAAAGTGAAACAAAACAAACCTACACCTTAATTTCTCTTTCAGTTTGCTATTATTTTGAATTTTAACAAAATCTATTTCTATATAACTTACAAATTTTAAGCAATGAAAAACGAAAATCATAAGAAACGCAGTTAAGCCTATAGTTTGATACGTGGAAATAATAATTCAATAGCAGCAAATAAACAGGAATGAGATACTAATTAATCATCTGACCACAGATTTATTTTTATTCATTCATCTCAAAAAATCTAGAAATTTCCGAGTTCTCTTTGAGACAACTAAATGGAATACGATTTTTGAGTTACATTCAAAAGGCTTGATCGTCATAGTTATGCAGCAAATCACTCACCAGGTAACTACTCTTTTCTACGAACTCTTTGGTTTACGTCATTTTTTGTGGCTAAACCAACTTCTGTGAATTAAAAAAAAAAAAAAGTAATCAAAAATTATCTAGTTTAAACGATTAAATATAGTTCAGCTAATTTTGATCTTGAAGTAACATGAAAGACAAACGAAATCGTAATTTAATTCCCAGGTTTCGAACCTTCCTAATAAGCAATGAATCCGATTAGATCTTGCTTTCCCCATTTAGAATGTCTGTCTGATAAACTTCATTATCAAAGAAATGAAAAAAAAAAAAAAAAGTTCGAATAATAGCAAATCTTTGTTACTATTCTTTGCTACAAAGGAGTATTAGCCACGAATACATAACACAATGACTTTCACTAACCATTTGATGGCAAAAATGACGGCAAGCAAATTCGTACATTAATTATAAGTAAAACTAATAATCTTCTAATAAGTACAGAGTTTTAGAAGAACGGTAGACAGTTTACAAATGTACAATCTCTGTCCCGAATATTCCGGGACCGATAGCTTAAAAGTGAATTCAATATATGTAATCACTATTGACAATAATCAAAATCGAAATACAGTAGACTCCCTCTTAACCGGCATAAATGGGACCGAGGGTAAGCCGGTTAAGCGAAAATCCGGTTAAACCGGAGAAATGAAATAAATTAAAGTTCGCATGTATTTGTCTTAAAAATAAAAACGCAATTAAAATATTGCGTCATTTTATTCAATGTATTAAAGTATTATAAGTTATATACCATTAAAAAAATGATTAACTTTTTTTGTTGAAGCCACAATGATTTAAAATGATGTCGTCGCTCATCCAAAATCATCTTTCTTTCCACCCCTTGCAACTGTATTGGATACGTTGTATCTGAAATACGTGCGATACCGATACTAAATAACGAAACAAGTGGGGTTTTTTTTTTAAGCTGTTGTTTTACATTTTAAAGATAAAAAAAAAATTCGGCCGGTTAAAGCGGAGATCCGGTTAAACAAAGTCCGGTTAAGAGGGAGTCTACTGTAGTTTCTTCCTTTTACTGTATCGCTGTCAACATTCTCATGAACTTGTTGAAGCATCTTTGGGAGAGCCTTTTCTTGAGTATTGTGGAGAGTCATTACATACAGCGTATTACACAATATCAGTCCCAGAATTTCACAGGACATAGATTCTATTTTCCTTAAATATCAATTCAGTATTGCTTTGTTATATGTTAGAATTTCGTTTTTTTAAGATCAGCAAGACATTCTTATGTCTGCCCAGGAATTTGGATTGGGATGGGAATTATAATGGTTCTATCCTTCCAAAAAAGAAAGAAAAGACGCGTTAATCCCTTTTTTCTGGTTGGGGGAGGGGAGTTTCAAACAAAACGAAGGCCCTCCAACCAAAAAACAGAAAGCCCACAATGATAGATTTTTTTTTCCTTTTTCGGCTCCCTTTCGGTAGCCATGGATCCAACAGTAAAAATGCACAATAAAGTATTTATTGCAAATTATCTTAGTCTGAATTTCTCAGGATTCAAAAGCTATTTTATGAAGCCAAGAAAAACAATGATAATAATCTTAAAATCTTTCCTTCCTTTTATCGAATTTGGCCAACTAGGGACCGCGTAACTAGCTCAACCTGACAACGTCAGGGCGAGGCTAGTGAAATTCAAGAAAGGGGGGGACGAGAATTATACCCCGTCCAGGTGAGAAACGGACGAAACACAGAAGAAGAAAGAAACAGCCACGCCACCACCGGGATTCGAACCCGGGTACTGGCGCATCGGCCACAACGGCAGCCCGCCGGCTAAACCGCACGGCCACGCCAGCACGGCCTTAAAATCTTTATTTATTTTTTATTTATTTTTTAAAATTAGACTCATAATCTTTAGCTGACTATTGTAAAAATAATGTTGATTTAGCTTTATTACTGAAATTAATGTAATAGATTTTTTTTTTTTAATTTTTTGAAATCATCCGTACCTAGATTTTATTTGCGATTTGTTCAGTTTCCGTTTTCCTCTTTTGATTTAATAATTATATATTTTTTCTTTCTAGTTTACAATTTTTTTTATTCACAATCCTTCTTCAGCTATTGAAATTTAAGGAACAAAAACAAATAGAATAGTTCTAAAAATCTTCACATCAACATATTATCATCTAAAAAACTTTAATATCCGTGATATTTCGTACTCTTTAATCAAGAGCTCTTCTTCAGACGGTTAGGGATAAGCTTTATAAACCTATTCCCTAATACACTCTATTGTATTAATTTTGTAATGAATTCTCTGTATTAGGGAATAGGTTTATAAAGCTTATCCCTAACCGTCTGAAGAAGTGCTCTTGATTAAAGAGTACGAAATATCACGGATATTAAAGTTTTTTAGAGATGATATGTTGATGTGAAGATTTTTAGAACATTTACGTGAAATTCAATTTTTAAATAGAATAGTTATAAAAAACAAACGTATTTGTTTTTGTTTTTCATGTGTCCACATTTTTCGTTAGTTGTTAAAAGGCTTCTGACGACCTTTAAAAGTCATTTCAAAGGATATTCATTTTTGGAATAAAAACGCTGCATATTTCGACCATAATAGTGTTTGATAATTTTGAATGATTTTTGAACATTTCATTAACATAAAGCTCTTTTTGTAATAGCATTATAAAAATAACTATTTTCTGACCTTTTGTATTTTTTTCTTTTGTGATTTTAATTAAAACATCTAAGAATGCCCTTTTTAATTCTTTTCCAGTTTTCCTAGTAAATTGAAAGGTGTTTTTGCTTTCTTTATGAAATATCTCTTATTCACAGGATAATTCCCTGATCTCTAGTGAATTAAGCAACAAAACAACATCTGAAATCAAAATAAAGGCATGATTATCTCTCATTTGAGGCCATTTCGAGAGAATCCCAGTGGCAACTCAATTTGGATTTATTGCTTCGTTTTAAATAAAATCCCAGGTAAAAATTCAAATTATTTCAAATTCTTCAAACATACTCTATGAAATTTAGTTTCCTAAGTAGATTATAAATTTCATTTTTTTTTATTTTCAAATGATGGGAATACGGAGTTGAGGGAAAAAAACAAACAAACAAACCGAATCCCTGAGGGAATATGAAAAACAAATGTTATTTGAAAGGAATTCGATCTTCTGAATCTAAGGAAATAAATAAATAAATATACTTTTGGAAGATTTAATTTGCACAGACAAGAATTAGGATGTAAAAGCTGAGTCAATTGTGAATCTGATTTTTTTTTTATTTTCATGGGACTAAATATGATCTATCGCCCAATGGGTTTCTTTGACTCAGAAGAACTATTCAAAAAAATAGATACAGAATTTGGTGATGATTATAATTTTTTTCAAAATTATTATTGGCATGCCAATCTTTAAAAACACATTAAGAACGAATCGTTTTTGCAAGTTCATTTCACTCCAGCATCCTTACTACTGTATTCGATTAATTCTGTATCAAAATCAATATAAAGATCATAGAGACATCCTTCATCCACCACGAACGTTTCAGATTTTTAAGATAGTTTGCGGTTGCTTTCTTCTGATAACATCCATTGCTGTGCTTTTCGACTCCTTGACCTTTTCCATGTAGATCCAATATGATTGTCAAGAGCGAGGTTACACATCCAATTCATGCATGCTCAAAAAAAAAGAAGAACTAATAAAAAAATTTTGTTTTTTTTTTTTTAGTTCAAAAATCGTTATTTTTAAGTTGAAATTGTAATTTATAACTTTTAAAGCTTTCATTTTATTTTAATATATTTTGTTTATTTGTTTTTATTTATTATTTTTCTTTTTTTTTTTTTTTTGGGGGGGGGGGGGGGGGGAATTGCGCATTCAATATTTGGCGCTTCTGAACTAAACTTGTGAGTGCTCTTAATCCAATGACCCTCTAGTCTTGAATAAAACAGCCAAAGTATATTATTTGTAAGTTTGAAGGCAAAACAGAGAAAAAGGTGGATCCAAGATGAAATTCATTTGTACTTTCTCCATACGATAGTAATGACAAAGTATAGGATGGGGACATGCAAATCATTTTTTCCCGAATCATTTCAGCATTTTAAAATTTTTATATAACAGAAGTATATATTGATGGAGTAAATATTGACGTCCCGATTTGGATGAAAATTCACTTACTACAGTTTTCCTACTTTTTTCCAAATGAAAATACAAGTCAAGGCAATTGCATTAAATGAAAAGCTCTATTGAAGGATTTCAATTAAACAAAATAAACCGCGTTATAAATTTCGTTCTTCTTTTATTTTCCTTTCAACTCTACAATATGAAATAATTCTAGCTATTTTTCCTAATTCATTTAAGTTTTAGCTCATCCAATAATGTAATTTAACTTTGATTTCCGCTTTTTAGAATATTTACTTCCGATCAAATATTATCAGGAAAATGAAATGGAGTTGAAGAGGCATGGATTTGCATAACAACGCTGCCATCGGATGAACTACTTTTCTGTTGACACGGGGCGTAGTAGAGCAGTAGTTGCCGGTGAAACACCAGTCGATCAGGTAAGGAGCAGCACCTGATATGATTCAACGGTTAATTCTCGAAAGAAAGGTTATTTAATGTTTCATTTTAACCATTTGATAACTTTCTTAAGTTATGTAAGGATTGTTTTAATTTTCTGAAATTGTTTAATATTTGATAAGTATTTTTTTTACTATTTTTCTTTTTTCTATTTTTGTAAAATATAGAAATTGTAAGTTTTTGTGCTTCTTTTCTTTTTCTTTCTTTCTTTCTTTTTTTTATCTTTTTTTAAATTCTTAACGTGATCGATTATTTAAACCTATTTGTTCTATTTTATTTATTTTTTTTACTTTTTTAAAAAAATGGCGTTCTTCATCTTTGCTTTTAATTATATACAATCATGATATTGTATATTGACAGTGAGTTAAATTTAGTTGAAATTATTTTATTAATTCAACTGTTAATATCTTTTTTTTAATTATATAATATTTTAGAGGCTACAATTTTACAGAGTTGGTGAAGAAATATTTAAAAAAATAAAATCGCCGATATTGTTTGTTTTTATGAGTTGGTCTATTTCCTTTGCGTAACAGGTGGTCCGTATCTCCCGGTGTATTGTAAACTCGAACCCATCCCTTCACAATACAAATGGCATCGTCCTTCATTTTTTATTTGAATGGAGTTTAATAGATCTATGGCATTCTAACAAGAAAAATATCAAAAAAGTTGTTTCATCTACATTTTCGTGAGAACTTTCTTTCCATGTACGATTATCTTCCATCAAAAACAAATGTTCTAAATCAATTTGGAGTTTAAGGACAGTTATTTACAGCAAAATTGGCTATAGTTTGAATTGTTGAATATAATAAAATCCTGACTTTCCTCTTCGTTTCTGGAATTACCTGTACTTTATTTATACTTTTTAGTGAACTTGATTATCAAACTTTCTCTTTACAAACATAATCTAATGACATTAGATTCATTCCCATAACTAAACTAGTCACAAGAAGACAATTTGTAAGGAAATAGTATTGAGACTGACTAATACCCGATTATAAGGATAGCTTTTGCTTTAAAGTTTAAATTACCTTCATACGATAATATTAAAATAGTTTATTAAACTCTTTTAAAACTTTCCTCCTTACTGCAGAATCAAAACCCAGGGAACTATTAAGTTATAACGAAAAACTTCATTGCTGTATCTCATCAAATAACTATTATATAAATGGCGCCAATTCTTCAGAATTATTTATGTTATAGATGAGATGTTCTGTTTTCAGAAGACTACGATAGTGATACCTTTCATGGCCTTCAAAAATGATGAAATTTTTGTTATTGTGTTTTAATAAAGTTTAGATCGCTCTGAATAGCTTAAATGGAGTCGCTATTTAATCATCAGCATAAAAATTTTGGTTTACAATTTAAACCACTGTAATTTTAGAAGAATAAATTTCAGTGTAAAATATTTTCATGTCACTGTACAAGTTTACTTATTATACTAGACGATTCCCCGTTGCTTCGCTTCCTAACGGAAAAACAGCATTTTATTTATTCAAAACACAAATTACATCAATTAAACTCAAAACAAAAATTAAAGTTTAATTTATTTTTAATTGTATTGCATGTATTGAAATCTATTTGTAACAGTTGTGAATTTGCGCAGTTGAGTTGATCATGCCACAGTACTTGTGTTGTCTGGCAACGCGCTTGCGACATTCCATTATTGCGGTCGTACGAGCGCATGCTGGGTTTTTTTTTTTTAAATATAGATTCCTGTAGCTACTTTCATTACAAATTCTTTTCAGATGAGCTGTGATACTTCCTTTTCAAACGAACATAATCTTAAACACTTTTTTTTTTTTAATGCACTTTCTACTTAACTAAAGATAAATAATCGTTCTAATATATCTGCAGAGATCGTTTGAAACAAAGGTAGGCCTAATCTAGACTTTTGTCTAGGGTCTTGTGCTTTCCTACAAACCGTTCTCTTTTGTTTTGTTTTTTAAATTTAGGAAGCAGTAATATAAACTCATGTAAATGGAGCCTTGAACTGTTATATAGACTTAGTTAAGAGTACTAGGTAGTTAGTGTACTTCCTGTGTACATTCCGTTTTTTAAGCAATATCTGAAATCTTATTAAAAGAAGAAGCCCAAAATAAATCTTCAATTGCATCGTTACTCAAAGATTTCAATTCATTTAACTGTTCTTTGTTTTTAAGTTTTTGTAACTTATCAGTTGTATGGAAATCAAACGTAAAGTATTTGTAGATGCTGTTTTTTTCGTATACTTTCGCACAGCTTTTAACAGACAACGTTCTCTGTTGATTTTCTCTTTCCTTATTTCGTTTTCCCCCTCCTTTAGAGATCCGGGAACTCGCCTAATCATTAACTAATCTTCAGGGAACTCATTTCAAATAGCTACAGGTATCTCTTGCTATTTGAAGATTCAAGTTGTTCTAGGGAAATAAATCTGTTCTTCCTCTTTCTTTTTCTGGTTTTTTTTATTTTTTTTATTTTACAACTTGATAGCAGAAAAAACATTTACTATTCTGTTTCAGAAGATCCTCTTTCTTGGTATTCAAAATGATATCATCCATCTATGGTATATTTTTCCTCTGCTGTAATTAGCTTAATCCAAAATATGTTGTGTAATTAAAAAACAGAGCAGTTAGTAATAATCTATACTAATATTACAAAGCTG
>JAFIDM010038936.1:0-12886 GCA_023159025.1 Thereuonema tuberculata | reverse complement strand
AAGTTACTAAAAAAAAAAAAAGAAAAAAAAAGAGAAAAAAGAGAAGGGGGGAAATCTCTTTTTTTTTAGTAACTTGATAAAGAAACAATAAGTGTCGAGTTTCGAAACGTCGTTTTTGTATTTTATTGGGATTAATTAATTTTTTAAATTTGTGCCGAATTAGTTGATTACTTATTATATTATTAACGGCACGTTAAATTATTTCATTACCTTACAAATTGTTTGTTACACTGGACCAATACAATCACGTATAATGCATTGGATTACGAAGATAAAAGACAGACACAATTAAGACAGAGAATGAATTGCATGATTCATAGGAAGAATTGCAAGGTTTATCGAGAAAAACAATGACCACCCACAAATTACACAACAAGAAAAGGATTCGCCCCTGAGCTGTCACCGTGAAGAGACTGGGACGGACCGTTTCGTCCTTTTTAGGACTCATCAGCCAGCCAAACTCCACCAATGACAGACTCAGAAGGTGGGAGAGGTTAGTCTTCCCGGGTCTCGCTCCCGAGAGCGGGAACTCCCCTCAAAGAAATCCTAACCAAAAATTAAATAAAATACAAAAAACAACTTGTCCTACAATCTGCTAGGCGCAAAAGGAATTTCAATATGGCCTTAAATAAAGCCCAAAAGTCATGTATTTAAAATGAAAAGAAATTTAACGTGCCCGATGTTTTAAAGAATTCAGTAAGCAAACGAAGACACAACGTTACAAGAAAGGATTCGCACCCTGACTTTCACCGGGAAGAGATGGGACGGAACGTTTCATTCTTTTTAGGGCTCATCAGCCAGCCAAACTCCACCGACGACAGACTCAGAAGGTACCTAAAAAGGACGAAACGGTGACAGCTCAGGGTGCGAATCTTTTTCTTGTTGCGTAATGTGTGCGTGTTTATTGTTTTTCTCGATTAGTTCACTCCGCACATTAATGAACGTCTACTAATTGCAAGGTTTATCTTAAAAGTGATAATTGAAATAATACACTCACTAACAAAAGTTAAGCACTGAGAGGAAAAAGTTAATTTCCGTAAGCCAATCTGAATTAAAGAAGCTGAAATTTGCTGCAAAGGTAGAAGGAAGTACGCAAATTATATAGGTAACAGCCAATCACGGTTTCGCGTCGAGAAATATACAAAACAGGCAGTCGTATAAGAAGCCTGCATTGTGAAGGGTGGCAGGAGTTGCATGTAAGTGCTCATGAAATGTGTTTAGAACATTCTTACGATTTGTTTTCAAGCTAGACGTATTTCTATGGCTTCCAGAAGACGAACGGAAGATTCTGAGCGCTGGCGGGCTGTCGGACGCATTGAAGCAGGACAGTCTATAACAGATGTTGCTCGTTTCTTCGGCGTTCATCATTCCGTCATTTCACGATTATGAAACAATTCCAAACCAGCCAAACAGTTGTCCGAAGACCTGTAACCGGTCGTCCAAGGGTTACGACCCCGCGGAATCGAAGCTCGACCTCCACACGTGTGACATCTATGGTTGCAGCGGCTATTGGTAAGACGATATCTGCCATTACTGTTCGACGAAGGCTAGATATGAATGGTCTGTACGCCCGGGTACCACGAGTTTGTGTTCCTTTATCCGTCCAATCCAGAGGGGCACGATTACAGTGGTTCCGCCAGCATATGAATTGGACTATGTCTGATTGGGGTAACGTTATGTTCACAGATGAGTCCAGATTTGCTCTACAACCCGATGATAAGCGTGTAAGGGTCTGGAGGGAACAAGGCACACGGAATCAGCCCCATAAAATCACTGAACATCACGCATTCCGCGGTGGAAGCTTCATGGTCTGGGCAGGGATTTCATTGGGATATCGCTCCGACTTGCACATCTACAGGCGAGGTTCTGTGACGGCTGTACGGTATCCAAATGAAGTCCTAGACCCCATTGTGAAACTGTACGCTGCAGCAGTTGGCCCTTCTTTCGTTTTAATGGACGATAATGCGCGTCCCCATAGAGCTGCCATCGTTGACGACTTTCTGGAGAGTGAGGGGTTTGCGCGAATGGAGTGGCCAGCTTACTCGCCGGACCTTAATCCAATTGAAAATCTTTGGGATGCCCTCGGCCGTGCTGTATGTCGACATTTCCCACCTCTGAGAGATTTGGAAACTGCCCTACAGGAGGAATGGCGATTACTGAACTCTGCGGTGGTTGATCACCTCATAACAAGCATGATCACACGCTGTAAACTTTGTAGGCAGGTGAGGAGTGCTCACATACCCTATTAATGTCGGTTTTTATTGTTTGTTTTGAATTTACACATCATTTTGCTAATGACTCAAATATGACGTTATCTTATAATTTATGAAAATTCAATATTTGTTTATCTCTATATATAATTCTTTGTTTTGTTTCATGAATAAACATAGAGCTACTTACTTACAGAATTTCATATCAATCAAAGCAGTACTTGCTCATTTTTTCGCATTTTACCGCTCCGTGCTTAACTTTTGGAAGTGAGTGTAATACAAGTTTAAAAAAAGCAAATCTTAAAAGAGATAAAAGCAAATTATTTAAAAATATATACATTTCAAAAGCAAAATCCAAAGTCTATATAGGTTGAGTTTTAGCTGAAAACATAGCATTACATGAACTTCTGCTTAACTAAACTTGTGTTTCCTAACTTTTTTAGAAGCAGAGTCATTGATTACTTTATCAAAGTCAATTTGTTGAGCTCTATCATTTTCAATTGAAAGCAAAGCTAGATTGCTGAGCCTTTTCTGTCGCATTGTGCTTCGTAAGTAATTTTGATTAACTTCAGTTTTGAAATGATAGTTCGGTCTTAGCCACGGTCACAGGAACTGTCAAATACATAATACATGCTGTACACACATCAGAATAAGTTGGTGAAAGTAAGCTGTGATCAATTATTAACAGATCTGCAAATTCCTTGACGCTGCTCATTTTCTCAAGTTTGTTTTTAAGTGAAGTTTTAACTGAACATATCTGAGATGGAAATGTTGGAGACAGATCATCCGGAAACCTTCTAACAAAATCAACTGCATTGTCATGGACCTCTTTTTCACTAGCGTTGATAAGAAATTCAGGCTGAATTACTTCATAAGTGTTAAGAACAGCTTTCATACCCTGAAAACGGTTATCAAGTTGAGTGTGTAAAGCGTCTATCATTGGGCAGAACACTGTTACTCTAATATAGGATTCTGACTCTTGTAACCTCTCGTCTTCACATAACTCATCAAAGTGTTTTTTTCACTTTTTTAATCTTACTCTGGCGAAACCCTTGAGATATTCCCCAATGTCCACAAATCACTGAAGCCTCTGAAACTATTTCTCCAAATCTTCCACGCATCTCGGTGACTTTAAGAAGAGCATTTCCCAGTAACTCATATGCAGATAACAGATCTACAGTCTCACTCTTGCAGAGACTTTGATACGATATTAAGGTACTCTAAAACTTCACGTTATATTACTAGGAGTAACACAAAGTTGAAAGATTCAGCTTTTTCTTTAGTTGCTTTGCTTCATCCCTTTCCTTCATTTTTTTGCTAGTCAGAATTAGGCGGCTGAGACATTTCAAAACATCACAGAACCTATGTTTAAGGGCGCTTACTGCGTCAAATCTGCCAGCACAGCGAGTTGGATTTAGGGTTTTTAATGTCACTTTTGAAGACCCACTCTGGTACCTTGTTTTTAACTCCTCCCAGCGAACAATGCTATGACCAAAAAAAGCAATATACACTTTAGACAGTTTCAAAAAACTGGCAAATCTCTCTGTTTCCTTCAACAGCATCTTTCAGCCCAAGGTTAAGGTTATGTGCCGCACAATGTACAAAGTAAGCATGTGAGGCTTTTTCTTTTATACGTTGTTGCACACCGTGGTATACTCCACTCATTACGGCTGCTCCATCATATCCTTGACCCCGACATTTCCTGAGATCTAAACCCTTCTCTTCCAGCGAATTAATTATTTCTTCAGCAAGACCTTGTGCTGACTGATCTTTAACCTCTCTAAAGGAGAAGAAAACTTCAAATTTTCAACTCAACAGGTTTTCCTGTTTTGTCGTTCTCTATTTTCACCTACCTATAAACTTCACATACCTGGTCAGTCTTAGAAACATCTTGGGCTGTGTCCAAAATGAGTGAAAAAAAAGAAAGCATTTTGAAGCTCACGTGTAATTACGTCTTTAACTTGTGATGATAATAAGTCGATCAGCTCATTTTGAATTTGCGGACTTAAATATTTTACTGCACCATGTGGACGCCTTAGCAATTCTTGCAACACAGGATCATACTTTGATAGCAGTTCAATGATTGATAAGAAATTTCCGTTATTGCTATGTTATAGCGATAAGCGAGATTGCATGTTGCAAGGGTTAGGGTCACGTTCAGTATTCTTTCAACTACCTTCCGCCAGAAGCTTCTTCTTCCTCAAACTTTCTATCAACTGTCTCATGTTTGCGCCACTGTTCATAAACAACACAAGCACGAGCATGGGTCATGGATCCTTTATGACTTTTTATTCGTTCTGAAAGACAGCGAGAGTAAGCTATTGTAGGCAAAATAGGCAAAGTGCTATTATACCTTGTAAAATTTGTTAATGTTCTAAGACTTCGACAAGATTTTAAATCAATTTATTTTGAATGTTTGAAATAAAATGAGTTTGATTCAATTTTTTTTAAAGTCCGGTTTCGTAAACAGAAAATCCCCCTTCGTTTGGAAGCCCCTATGCTCGATGGTGGTTACGGCCCTGTTCCCAGCGCTATCCCTCAGGACGCCATTACGGAATTACGTCAGACCGAAGAGAAAGTGAAGAAGAGGGTGACAACACAGGAAAGGAAATTTGAAACATCCATGCTCTCGACCGGGATTTGAACCCGGGTACCGGCACACCGGCCACTCGGCAGACCGCCGCCTGAGCCGCACGACCACGCCAGCACGGCAGAATAAATATAATTATTGTTTACATTCGAAAGATAACTTTCTGAAAGTGACTGCGAAAAAGTGTCTTTTTATGTAGTTGAAGCGGTAAAACAAAAACAAAAACAAAAAACAACAAAAATTCGCCTGCTACTTCTCGCTGTGCTTCATACTAAATCATCATCAAATTATTGAAGCAGGTCTTTCACGGATTTCGTATGAAACCTACCAATCTTATTCTCAACACTCAAAATTTCCATTTTCAAAAACACAATTGTTAATGAAAAAGCACTACCAGGGGAAAGTGGATGGAAATGACCGAACCATGTATAATTGATAAGGAACGGTAGATGAAGTAAAAGATTTAATAGCAGATTGCAGCCGATTTTGTTCTAAAGTCACAGAAAATTCAAACGTAGAAAAAGTACATAGATCATTACGAAAATAGATGGAACGTTTGTTCTTTGGTAGTGCACCCTTAAGTTTTCGAGTTTGACCAAAATCGAAAGGATTAACGAAAAGATAACTACAAAATATTGCCACTCATGTTGCCCACAATTCACATCAGCATGAGTGAGAGTATGAAAACCACAGGTCCTGCTTCTGACGCAATGCGGCATACTAATGAACGCGAGAGCATTACCTTCCCCTCAGAGTATTGGCAGATCATAGAACGACTTCTCCTGTAGTACAGCAACATCTCTGTTATAGAACATCGTCTATTGATGCGATTTCGCTTGGCGATACAACACCTACGCTTCTGTTTACTGTTGTAAATGCCTGTGCTGAATCGACGACTTGTATAGCGTTACATAGTGTTTTCCAATGAATATATATCATAAGGTGCTGCCGGATGGTGAGAAAATCGGCTGCATTTCCGATGTTGATATGTAGATTGATTTTGCACTGCACCTACCTATTAAGTATTTTGGAGGTCTTAAACAGCCATCGACACATAAGTAACTTCCAGATCCTGAAGTGTTATCATTTCTGTATATGGTTCCACAACAGGATTATCGGTGCGAATTCTGCAACAATATCTTAGTGCCCATAGAATTTTTCTTCAAAATACTTTGGTCCATAGAATTCCTTGGCCTACAGTCTTCACTGAACTTGTATGAACTTGTAAGACTTACAGTCTTAGCGTCTCCAGATACGGAAGATAATCTTTGGCTCCATTCGAATCCACATCGTGCTATATGCTACCATAAATACTTAGTAGAAATTATATTCATCATTTCCTCGTTATTCTACTGCTTCAGTTTCACTTCACTCCATTTTCAATAAATAGTGTGAGAGAAGTAAAAAGCAGTTTATAAAAACTATTTCAGGTGAAAAAAAATACAACATTTTAAAAATTATATTCATTAAAATACTGCTTTAAAGCAAAGTTCCATTCAATCATTATTTCCAAAATTTGTTCAAATTTGATTATCTTAATGATAAATTAAGAATTTCACAAAGAAACGATTAAAAGAGAAACCATTAAACTTTTGATTTTCCCCACTATTAGGTTTTCAAATTACGTTGAAAAAGATACTTACAAAACGCTTATGTATTTATAGACAGTTAATCTTTAAATTGTCTGAAAATTTAAGGATTCTGTCCGATCTTCTCGACTATCAACAGATAGTTTGTAGAAAGACCTTTACTTTCTTTGTTTTTTATATCATAAACTTAGTTAATCAAAGTAAATACCTGTGAGTCTGGCTTTGGCTGATTTCTTGACAATGGTGATGGCGATGCCGGGGACCCCAGCTAACGCCTTATTTGCTGATGCCACAAAGAAATCGATGTCAGTAAAATCAACGGGAATTGCCGAGAAGGAAGAGGCGGCATCCACAACATAAAAGGCATCTGAAAGACATATTAAAATAATTATAAACCAGAACATGCCACTACTTAAGGTTTTTCTTCATTTGAATTAAAATGAATTAGCTAAGTTCAGGTTAGATAATTTCAAGTTAAATTGTAAGAAAATGACAGCATCTTAAGAAAGGAGTCTATCGTTCCACAAGAGTTCATCCGTTCATTATTATAGTCAGCAATTTACGCTTTAGTACTTCTAGAAAGTGTCGAGTCTGAGCTTCTTCTGATCAGTTTAAGCCACTTTGATTTCAGTTAAAATTTTAAATGAATAGTGACTTTTCAAAATTTAAACATTTTCAATGGCAAAAGTTTTCTTAATAATTTGGAAAGTGTATTTTTATAATAATGAAAAGGATTTTAAAATTTCTAATCATTTTTTTAAAGCTACTATATAAATAGGACAGTAATAATCCAAAAATCTATGTTCTGGTTTTAAAGAAAATTCGTGTTATCCTGTCCCTTGAACAAATGTAGACTGTCTGAGTAATAAATAAGTTACTTTTAGACAAAAGTACTTGTTATTTCGATTTTTTTTTGTTTATAGACCAATACTAACAGTGTCGTAGTTATGAGTCAATAGCAATTACTTTACATAATTCAAAGAAAAAATTGAAGTACCTATTGAATTTTGGTTATTAAAGTACCATTTGAAGGATCACTTTCCAATATGGATGAAAATCCTGAATCTTTAAGGGTAACTCGAAATACATTACTGTATTGTTGCCTCAAATTTTACATTTGATTGTCTATCATTATTTTCTAAATCTTTTTAGATATTGCTATATAGAGGTGTTCCAGGAAGTAAAGTCAATAAATGGAAGATCGTAATATCTAAGGAAAAAGAAATAAATGAACATGTGTCCTATTCCGAACAGTTTTCGAGGTAGAGCTACTTGAATGTTCAGTTGCAAAATTATTGATAAGAAAGAGATGCTACATACTGTTTCTGACATTTAATGTTGATGTGACAAAGACATTATAGTTTGTAAAAAAGATTTTCAAAAATTCCACCTTCAACACTTTGCAACTGGTTCTCATGGTACCGCATTGCTGCTTTAGATGGCAGGAGGGATGGAATATTGTCATATTGCGAGCCCAATTCAAAATATAGTAAAACCTCGATATAACGCTCCCGCTTATAGCACTATCCCGTTCTTTACGCTCCTTTTATACCGGTCCCTAGAATTTTCTATATATCTCTGTATACGTTTACCCTCTTATAACGTTTCAAATCCCGCTTGTAGCGCTTTTTTATATCGGAAATTTTGTAACGAAAAGAAATGTAACACTGTAAAGATTCTTTTTTTTTTTCCCTGGTAGGAAGGAATCTTTGAACTCTGTGAAATGCGGGTCTGTGATACCGTTGTGCAAAATGTCGAAGCGGAAATCTCTTTCTATAAGTGAAAAATTGCAAACTCTCCGTAAATACGAAGAGAATTCTACAGAAGTCAGAAGGATTTCGCAGAATCTCTAGGAATTCCCTCTTCCAGTCGGAGAACAATAATGACAAACAGGGATGCAATTAACGATGCAGCGAAGGGTTCTTGCAAACGTAAAAAAGTAAAGTGTGCACTAAATCTGCTCAGAAAATATATTAGCATTGCTCCTAGTGGTGTATCAATTGACGTTAACAGTTCCCTGAACCGCATTGAAAATGTCGTAATTCAGACAGTAGCACACACACCCGGCAAACCACAATCAAAGATCATTTTAATAGGAAATAAGCTCACATTTGCAGTATATCTATTGCAGAATCTTGTATGTTTCCTGTAAAATGGTGTCCAAATCTTTCCCCATCTCATAAATCATTTCCCGTTTATAGCGCTATCCCGCTTATTACGCTTGTAGGTCATGGTCCCTTGACGAGCGTAATAATGGGGTTTTACTGTACTTTTGAATTTAAAAAACTGCTTGGAATAGAATACATGTTCATATAACTTTTTTTAAATGACTGATACTATGACCACCCAAAATACTGATCTTTCCTCCTGAGACACCCTTTATAACAGATGCTATGGGCAACTTGTAATAAGTATCAAAATACTCTAAATTGTTGCTTATTAATATAAAATACTCACCTGGAAGATGTTTTTTAACCACTTTACCAATGGCAGCAACGTCATTAACAGATCCAGTAGAGGATTCCAAGTGAATTACAGCCACCCCCGTATAGTCCTTGTGAGTCTGCAAATGTTCGTCCACTTTTTTAGGATCAACAAGTTCTGTTTCTTTGAAAACCAGATTATAATAATCCTTACTGGAATAATACGTTATGTTTTCTAGATGGTAACCATAGTAACCATTGGTGAGGATTAACCACTACAAAGATAATTATGAATAATGAATCACATTGCAAATACAAAATCAATAAATAAATTACATACATTTCGATAACAAAAACAGTCAGATGAGCTCGCTTAACGATAATAAACTGATGTCATTCCAAATCACGTGACTTGACGCTCCCAGTTTGCAACGATCGTTTTAGAAAAGTCGAGTACTGCAGCAAGCGCATGTTTGCCTGGGGTTTTTCTCATCAGTAGTTTTGTAATTAATAATTTATTAGTTGCTATGTTTAGTTGTTGTGGGTTTTATTGTTCATTATTTATTGTTGCGGGCTATGGGCTGGCGAAGCCCTGTTCAATTCCCAGCGGAGGTCAGGGAGTTTTCTTCTCTGGAGGGGCCCTAGGGTTCAGCCAGCCCTCTGTAAAATGGCAACCGAGATTTTTTCCCTGGGATAAAAGCGAGAGGGCATTGAACTGCCTTATCCCCTCCCCCACCATCTTAACTAGTCCCGATGGTCGTTGAAACATTGGAGCTCCATGAGCCACGAAGGCTCTTACGGGAAATACCTACCTATGTGTAGTTATTATATTTTTCCTCTGAATAAATGTACAGCAAAAGTTTCTTTTCTTTCCAATCTGCAGAAACGGAAATGCGAATGTTTGGAAGTCAAATTTATTTACATGTGCTTTTTTAGTATTTTAGCCAAAACTTATTCTTCGGTTTTTCTTTTTTTTTTTATAATACATTGAGCAGACTACATGATCAGAAGGAGTATGTATCCGGATTAAAACGAATAATCAAAGTTCGTATGTAATGAAGACACTTTAAATATAAAATATGAATATAATAAAATCATTTAAAATAAGAAAAATTTATTCTGACCAAACAGAGAAGTAATATTTCACGATACGTATTTCGATATACCGGTACATTAATAAAATTAATTATACCGGTATATCGAAATACGTATTCGTGCAATATTAGTTCTCTGTTTGGTCAGAATAATTTTTTTCTTGTTTTAAATGATTCCAGCATGTAGAGCAAACATAAATAGTAGTTTGGATTTTAGAGTAGATTAGATTATGATGAATTTGGGTTCCCGGAAAGCCAAAACACAGAGAAAGGAAAGCCAAGCATATTATAATTATGGAAAAAAGGACAGACAAGATGTTCGGCCTATATTTTGACTGACGAGTAGTGCAGGGAAACCTGAAGAACCCTAAGAAAACCTGACCATTGCGGAGCATCCACCACCATGAAGCGCACATGAAAACCGAACTCCAATACTCAGAAGTAAAATACCTATGTCTTAGCCAAGGCCGTTACTAGGCAGGGCAACAGGGGCACGTGCCCAGGGCCCAGACGGAAGGGGGGCCCTAGAAAGATAAAAAAACTCGCATTACATTAAAAAAAAATATGAAGTTATGTACTTTTATTTTGAGGAAATAAGTAGCTTTATTTAATTCATAATATTTAGTGTAGGGGGGGCCCAGTGATGAGGTCTTGCCCAAAATTTAGTGTAGGGGAAGGGTCTTGCCGAGGGGCCCAAAAACGCTAGTTACGGCCCTGGTCTTAGCGACAACGCCTGTTTGCTGTTTGCTGTGGGTTCATTTACTGAAAATGAAGAGTATCTGCAACTAACCCTTATGATGGAGATGGGAGCGACGAGGTGTTTCATATCGACATATCGATAATCATCATCAAAAAAGATTAGCAACGGATTAAATGGATTAGAGAAGATGATAATTCAAGGCTGACTTAAGAAGAATGACTGGAGTTTTAAGAATCAGGAAAGAGAAGTATTTCCAAACAGAGCTATGCTTTCATTTTGATTGATAGCTTTGAAAATTTCGATTCCTTCGTCGATGTTTCTACTGATGACAATCACAATTAAAATCGTGACCAGGAAGAGAGTCATAAATGGCAATGGTATTTGGTTAATTTTAATGGTAGTTTGGTGTTTAGAAATTCCTTAATTTAAACAGTTTGGCTGTTCTACGTATTTGCGACAAAAAAGGGATGGAATAAATGCAAAGCTTTTATCAGCAGAAACGGTTCTTAGGATGGGAGACAATACTTTTGATCTTTCTTTGAAGATGAATCGTGAGACTCGAGAATGCGACTGAAAGTAAATTCGGAAATAGTTCTTTTTTGAAATAGTAATAGTTCGTATGTTTGGGATTTTGAGATTTCTGAAGATATTTGTTAGTTGAAATGAAACCTGTTAATTAGTATTCGTTTCAGCCTCATACCTTCTAGACAAAGCTGCAAACGGTGGTTGAGAAATATTTTGCAGCTTAAATAAGTTCGTATGAGTCTATAATAGTACACAGGAATGGAGACAGAAGTTTAATGAGAATACCCAGGAAGAGTAGAATTTGGTTGGACTTCAATTTCCAATAAAGAAAGTATTATCATCAATGATATATTCCACGAAAAGAGAAAGATTAGAAAGACCATGGTTCAAATTAAAAAAAAATGTATAAAACATTACTTCAGCAAATCACAGGTTTTTAAATGGCAGATTCCAAGGATTATTTTCGAAGTTAGTCAGGATTAGACTAAGGAGAAGAGTGCACAAAACATAGAAAAAAGCAGAGAAAAAGTGTTTATGCAAGAAAGAACAGAGCAGCGCTTATGGAATTACATTTAATGGTAGTAAGTCAATTGTAAAGATGATTACGAAGAAAATTTGTCTTTTTGACAGAAATGGAAGTGAAGAACAAATTCACACCAAGAATATTATAGTGTCAGGAGAATAACTCAGCGTAGAATGCAGAGAATTAAGAAAGAAATGGTTCCTAAAGTTCAGGTTGAAAAGAAATGTAATTGCCTGGCTATATACTGTGCATAGTTACAAATCAGACCTAAACACTATGTTTGAGTTCGTTAGAAAGGTCATAAAACGTGATAATGCATTAATTGGGGAGGTTTTGTTAATTCTTCAGGAGAATTTTGCTCTTATATTTAAGATTTTGTTTAAAGTTTTTGCAATAGGTCGATATGGTCTGTGAGACATTAGCTGATTAAAGTATTATAATCACTTTTCCTTAGGATAAGTGTATTATTGCCTTTACAAGAGGAATAATAATGATGTTTTCTTTTTTTAGGGCAGGATGACAGGCTAGATAGCATAAGTTTTAATCTGGGCGGTAAATAGGCTTAATTTTGTGGAAAATTTCAGATAGGATGTCTTTGTTTTTGATTTTCAGATAGATCTTCTATAATGCAGATACATTTAATATCAGGGATTTGCTTTGAGGAAACAAAAAAAGTTTAGTCCTTTTTTCTGAAACGTATCATTTGATAAAGAAAGGCAATATTTAGATACATTTGAGAAATGCTGTGGATGTAGCTTCTCAAAGTTTTGCTTGAGTTTGGAATGGATGGTTTCTTGTTTCATTTGTAGTATCTTCCCATGCTTTGATCAGTTTGGGGGTTTAAAGATCTAAGGAAGTTGCTCCATCTCATATTAAGGATTTTAATGATCAGAAAAAATAGCATCAACTGATAATCTTGCACTTGAAAATGGTTCATTGATTACTTTTGAGAAGTTAAGAAAAAAAGAACGAGATTCCTTGTTGACATGTTTCCATACTTACAGCTTGTTTAATAATATTGAAGTAGTTTAGCTTAAATGAAAATAATCCCCTCCTTAAGTTTTTTTCTTTTAAGTTAATTGGAATAGAAACATCTATGTTATTAATGATAAGTTGTATTCTATTGCTAATATTTATTAATTATTGTTTGAGGTGACAGCAAAGGTGTTAAAATTTTATTTTAACTTTTTTCTAAATGCAAATTCATTTTCAATTCAGAATTCTTTGATAAT
>JAFIDM010038935.1:0-12887 GCA_023159025.1 Thereuonema tuberculata | reverse complement strand
GTAAAGTTTAAATTGTTTTATGTCTTACTGTTATTTGTTTTATATTTATGCATAAATAATCATCATATTGTATGCGTTTCTTTTTTTGTTTTTTAATTTTTGGTTTCCATTTCTCTCATAATAACATCCCTTAATTCTCGATAATTAGTCGAATTTGTAAATAAATTTCAGAAAGCATAAATAAAATAAAATACATATAAATATAATACTACATATTATATATTTATAACTGATTATTCGTTATATTTTCAAACAGTTAATTAGTTTGTCAATCTAACAAATTCAGAACATATTGGGTAAAACAATGTATTAAATAAATTCTATAATTTAGAAAACGAAAATCTTCAAAAAAATTTTTTTAATGTACCAAAGTAAATAAGGATTCTCGCACCCCGAGTTACCATGTTTGCGCCCAGCGGACCGCGGGACAAGAATTTGAGGCTATGCGTTGCACAGTGAATTTACTATTGTGCTTGATTTTGTGGGAGGAGCCATTCCGGGGTGTCAGGATGGTTTCACCTTAGTTGTCTCGCACTTTGAGTTACCATTATGGGTAAATCTGACTGAAGAAGCCTAACAAGGCTGAAACAGATGTCTCAGATTCCCAGAATGGTAACTCGGGGTGCGAGAATCCTTATTTACTTTAAAGCACTAAAAAAATTGGAGAAGAAAACTTTTTAGAAGATTTTCGTTTTCTAAATTCTTGCAATGCACGTTAAGTTCCTTTACAAATTCTATAATTAACTGTGTATTTTTAATTTTTAATTGTCTATTTCAATAGAAATATAAAAAAAAATATAAACTTTATTGTTAATTTAGGTTTGAATAAAACTTCATTTTTAAAGAAATTGCCGTAATCATTTCATTCTTTTTTTAAAAAAAATCATTTGCTAAAGTTATTATAATAATGCTGCTGTAATTCAATAAAACATTTCTTCATCAGAAAAGTAAAATACTATGGAATTATAAAAAACGATCATCAAGACCCTGAACTTTATTGTGTTTTTCAGAGTTTTAAATTATCTTTCCAAATTCATGACTTACAAAACTGTTTATTTTATCTAAATTTAAGTTAACGTCTTGGTGACTTCTTTTTCTTCAGTACAACGAAGGAAAAGACATTTGGCACAACTCTCTTCTTCAAAAACTTCCTGTTTTCAAATAATCATAAAATCATTAAATTTTAAAATGTTTTGAACAAACTCGAATGCTATACGAAATAGGTGATTTCCGTATATCCTGACGAATCTTTATTTCGCGCACTTTTCCTAGATTTTAATTTGCTGGAAACTTGTGGAAGGATTTTACAAGCGTTTTTATAGAATTGCTACAATAAGAAACTGCACAGTACTCAACCACAGCCTTGAAAGCATCAAAAATCGAAGATCTATTGAGTAATTCACACTATCAGTTATATACTCGCTCTATCGTTTTCTGTTTGTTTATCCCACACAGGAGCTTAACACGTCATGCGTGACATCGGTGGGGGCGTAACCCTCAACTGGTCCATTCAAGCGTAAATACTGAAAAAAAAAAATCATATAATTTACAGATAATAGATATTTTCAGGGGAAAAATGCTTATTAAATTTAACTCTTACATAATGAAGATTATTAATATGCGGAAAGTAACAATAATAATGTGCTCAATACCGCACAATACATATAAAAAACTGTTTAATGTAAAATGACATGTTTCGAGATGTCCGAAAAAATATCAAAAATATTAACAATAAATTACAATAATAATAGAATAATGCAATAATAAACCAACTAGAGAAAAATAAAACTCGATCACTTAACAGTAAAAATATTAGTTCCCAAAGGAATTTCATGTTTTCGATTTAATAATTTATCATGAAGTTTTGAATGTATAAAGCTTCTTTTATTTGTAGTTTTTTGTATTGCTCTCTTTATTTCAAATTTGAATCTGATTTCAATTAATTATATGATTCGGAAAAGTTTGTAAGTATTCTATCAAAGCTGAATTTATTGGCTTCGTTTTTATGCTACAGAACTCTTTTAGATAATAAATAATGTGTCATACCAATATATGATTTTTTACATGTATTGCAAAGTATTTCGTACACTACAGCCATATTATGATTTTTTTCAATTCTATTTTAGTTCTTGGCAATACAGATAAAATTTGTAGGTTTGTATGTTTAAAAATGATTTTGAATTTATATTTTCTTTATTTGGAGGCAATTTTCTCTGATATACATTGCTTACAATAACATTATTATAATTCCGTATTATGGCACGATAAAAGAAAAAATTGCCTCCAAATTAATAAAATATAAATTCAAGATCATTTTTAAACCTACAAATCCACAAATGTTATCTCTATTGTCAATAATTAAAGATAGAATTGAAAAAAAAAAAAATACAATATGGGTTTAGTATACGAAATAGTTCGCAATACTTGTAAAAAATCATATATTGGTATGACACAACAACTATTACAGAAAAGAGTTCTACAACATAAAAACGAAACCAAAATTTTCAGATTTGTTAGAACACATCAAAAATTTCCGAATCATGAAATAAATTGAAATCAGATTAAAACTTTAATTAAAGAGAGCAATACTAAACCAGTGAATATAATTTTGTGCTAAAGCATAAACTTAAAGACGACCCATAATGATAAAAAAAATTAAAAATAATAGTAAAAAAAGGTAAATAACATAAGGAAAAAAAAAAAAAGTTAGGAAAAAAAGAGTAAAAAGAAACAAACAAAAAAAAAAAACCACGCGGGACATTGAGAAATAAAGATGAAGGAAAAAAAAAACCATGTAGATATACCGACTCGAAACGACAACCTTTTAGTGTATGAATTCGAAACCTTACAATCAAGTTAACAACTGAAATGAAATGGCTGCATTTCTAACATTTCAGCCAATCCATTTCAGCGGAAATCCAATGAAAACAATGCAAAATATACTCATGGACAAAAAAATTAGCGCACCAAGAAATAATTGCGGGATCGTAACGAAACTTGCAATGAAGGTACATGTCGGGGAGATATGCAAATGATTAGAAATGCAGCGTGATTGCGCATTACGTATAGCCCGTAGAGGGCGTTGAACATCGTACTCTGTGGAGTATAAAACAGGTAACCAAAGCTTGTTTGAGTGTGCTGAATCATTTACAAAGGAAGAGCTGAGGTAGGCATGCCCTTACGCCGTGTTCGAAGACAGTATACGCAGTTGTCGCAGTTTGAGAGAGGGAGAATCGTCGGGATGATGGAAGCTGGGTGGTCAGCTAGGCGAGTAGCTCGTCAATTAGGCCGCTCTGATTGTGTTGTGATGAGGTATTGGGACCAGTCGACCCGAGAGATGTCATGTACACGAAGACTAGGCTGAGGACGCCCTCGACAGACCAGTCATCGAGAAGACCGCCACATAGTCAGAAATGCACGCGTACAGCCAACTGCTTCATCGGCCGCCATCCAGGCACAGGTAGCACCTTCACTAGGGGCCGCTGTGTCTTCTCGAACCATACGAAGGTGCCTGGCTGAAGGACAGTTGGTATCGCGGCGCCCATTACGTGTGCTGCCCTTGACGCCCACCCATCGACGCCTCCGTTTGGAGTTTTGCCGCGCACGAGGAAACTGGACTGCAGCGGAATGGAACCAGGTCGTCTTTAGCGACGAATCCAGATTCAATCTCGGCAGTGATGACAATCGTGTTCGTGTGTGGAGAGCTCGTGGTGAACGCTTCAATCCTGCCTTTGCTGTACAGCGACACACCGCTCCCACAGCTGGTGTGATGGTATGGGTCGCCATTGCCTACAATACACGGTCACCCTTGTATTGTTCCGTGGCACCATGACAGCCCAGCGGTATGTTCATGAAATCCTGCAGCCACATGTGTTGCCACTCATGCAACGGCTCCCAGGAGCCATTTTTCAACAAGACAATGCTCGGCCTCATACGGCAAGGGTGTCACAAGACTGTCTCCGCACTGTTACTACTCTTCCTTGGCCTGCCCGATCCCCAGATTTGTCTCCAATCGAGCATATCTGGGATCATTTGGGAAGACGAGTTGGGCATCCCACGAGTTTGAACGAACTAGAGGCAAGGTTACAGCAAATATGGAACGAAACGTCTCAAGACATCATACAGAACTTGTAAACTCAATGCCCGATCGTATCTCATCGTGCATTCGCGGTTGAGGGGGTCCCATGGAGTATTAACTCCTCCATTCTTTTGGCTTTTTCTCTGAAATAAATTATCCTTTTTCTCTGATTTTCTAATCATTTACTTATATCAAAGTAGTCATTACGTATGTAAATTTTCGTTTCATTTTGACGACTCCTTCTAGGTGCGCTAATATTTTTGTCCATGAGTGTATCTCGAACATGGGAGGACCCCTGAAAATACCCTATTCGTATGGTGAAGTGCGTATGTCGATCCGCCCTTTCGTTTGGGAGTTTTTAGGGGTGCACAATGACAATAATATCTCGTTGCTAAATATCTCGAACATGGGAGGGCGTAAGCCCCTGAAAACTCCTACAGAGTTTGGGCCTCTGAACACGATGGTGAATTCCATTTGTCGATCCGACCTTTCATTTAGGAGTTATTAGGCGTGGACGGACAGGATAAACGCAATAGCTATGCTTTTGGTCGCTATCACAATTGTTTCCTAAATGAATCGCTAAAAGGCTACCAAAGGATTAGTGTTTAGAGCTATGATCTATCTTTAAACATAGAACTGAGTCACTCGTTCGAAACGAACCCATGAGATAAATTTAGTAGTAGAGATCCTCTACTGCCCAAAAATGGGAATGAGAACCCAACCTTTGAACGAACGAACCTATATGTACACGACCCCTATATATTCAAGGGCTCTCGTCCCAACGGTTGCTTTGCTGAACCCTCTTCGTATTCTTCTGGGTTTTTGGGCTGAGGTTGTGTCGCAGACTCGCTATCCGTTGCTGAACACTTCGGGCTGATCCAGTCAGAAATCTGAGTCTGGAGATCTCAATACTTACATCATATTATATATATTTATTATTTCCTATTTGTTTTCCTTAATTTATTCCTTTTATTTCCTATTTGTATTTTTCCTATTCAACATTTAAATAAACAATTTATTTTTGTAAGTCATTGATTTGAGTTTTCCTTTAAACTATAAGATTGGGTGTAAATTCTCAGAACTTTTTTGTGTAGAGGCAGGATTACAAAATACTTGAATCTTTTATGAAGTTTAGTAAACCTAGCTTAAAAAAAAGAAAACATTCATATAATTATGTACAAATGACAAGTTTCCTGATTATCTCTATTGTTTACGCAGTATGTTGTGGAATCAATTTACAAGTTTTACAATTTTCGTTATTAATTGAAGTTTTTAAATACCTTATTATTGAAATGTATCCTTATTTATTATCTTTGAAAAATCAAAATTTTATTACGAAGAAATTAAATACCCTCTAGTTACTTAGTTATTTTCAACTATTTATTGCTAAAAAAAAATGCTAAAAGTATCACATGAAGATGTGGTTTTCTCACGCGAACGGCAATACATTTTCCTATTCCGGGTTTTGAAAAAGTGTAAAAAAAATAAGAAAATCAGGGTGTCTATTACACAATATCTTTCATGATGTCATTTATATCTGTCAGAAAAGATATCAATTTAAATTAAATTATTTCTCAATTTTGTTGAAGAAATAAGTTATTAAGGATTAAGAATCAAGGATTAAAGATTAATAAGGATCCTAAACTTTAATATAAGCTCCTTTACTGTTTTTTTATAAAGACAAATTAGACATCTAGTTTATATATATTTGATACTGAGTCGTAATCAAGAACGATAACTACATATAACTTATTGGACCCCAAATAACAGATTAAGTGTCAATCTCTGGGTATTAGATCAAATAACATTCAGAATATCCTACACTTTCAGTCTTTCAGAATTTTATTCACCATACAAGAAGTTTCTGAAAAAACTTAAAAGCCATATTTCGAAATGTTAATTCTTTCAAATTTCGGTATTAATTTACTTTTTATTTATTTATTTGTTTTCTTTTCTGAAAAAGAAAAACATAACATTAATTAAGTGTTTTTAAATTATGCTATCTGCTAAATATAAACACTTGAAATTAACCATTGCTGATAAAAATATTAAATTCGATTTTAAGGCTAAATGCTGTTATATGGAACCACTTTACGAAATATATGGATTAATCTAATTTTTATATTCCATTGTTTAATTTCTAAATCAATGCGAAATTACGTTAATTCCGCACGTCATTTTGCGGCAATAAGTTTTCAAATATACATGCTAGATTCTCTCAAGTTGTTAAATATTCGTCCATTGTTTCAAAAAGATCCATCTGGAAGTTCAAAAGTTAATCCGGGACAAACTAACTTCACGACCTTCGGTTTCATAGCAATATAGAATAAAAATGGTAAATTCAGATAAAAATTATTTCAACAATAGATTCGAAAGGCTACATAGTCATCATTTTCATAAGAATACCGTTTCTGTCCATCTGTATATCTTTCACTATTTTCAAATGACCTTTCATTATTTTTATGTCAAGCTAGGGCAATCGACGAGCAACGTTAAGAATAATTTCCCAAGCTTGACTGTGGAGAACTTTTCCTAGTCGAAATGTTGAATGTGAAGCAGCGACCGCCATTTTCTCTCCTATTTGAATGTTAGCGAACGGCCAGGAAAGGAAAATCTATAATCTCCTTTGGATTCTGGGAGTTTCAACTCAAGCCGTGAGCATTAGAGCTCCATACGAATACCAACACTGATGATATGCTTATCTTGCTTTTGAGGAATTTCATCAGCTTTTTCAGTGAGTGGACGACCAGGCCGCGTCCCATCTTTCACATCAAAATTACCAGAACGAAAGCGAGCGAACCATTTCTGCGAAGCAGATTTTGACAAAGTACCTTCATCATACACAGCACAAATCTTTTCACAAGCCTGCGCAGGGTTCTTCCCTTTGTCGTTAAAAAATTACGAAATTAAGCGAAATTTTTCATTACTTTTCTCCATTTTCAAACGCAAACAGCTTCCCAATCACTGCATCAATTTCGATGTTTACATACTCAAAGTAACGTTGGAAGTGTCAGCTTTCGATCGAGCGTTTAATGATGTCGCTGCGATCTGTGATTTCGACGTCATTTGAAATTTGATGCCATCTATCGGGAAAACGCACGAACTTTTTCTCTTTCCCAAATATATAGTTTGTTTCAAAAAATCATAATACATGAAATTTTATAGATAATATTTCATTCCAAGTTATCTGTAATTAATTCCTTTGTAACTTTTAGAAATTTAAATAAAAGCAATAATTATAAAAGAATTTGCATTTTATATATTTTTTTTTGTATAGTTCAAACTACAAGAAAAAGAAAAAGAAAGTGAAAATTATTTAAAAGGATATTAAAGGTTTCAGGAATTTCCGGTAATATTAGAAAACAAGTCGGTGTTTCCGAGTGATATGTCACATTGTTTTAATATGCGGGATCATCATCTAATGTAGGAGCATGTTTTGATTGCTTATGCTTTTTACTAAAAAATTAGATAAAACAAATAAAATAATTCAATAAAAATAAAACTAAGATGCAGATGTTAAATTACAAAACATAAATCACTAACATTTCCACCCTCAGTTCTCAACGACAGGAATCTGAGACGACCGTTTCTGCCTTATTAGGCGTCCTCAGCCAGATATACAAAAATACCCTCGGCTCGTGCAAATCACGAGTTTACCCTTAGAGTGGGTACAAATGTTAAGGATCCCACCTAATCTACCAAAAGTGATTCTCCAATCACAAAACAAAACTTTAAATAAAAAACAAAACCGTGTATATCTGAAACTGTCATATACCGTAAGATTCCCGTTGATGATAGATCAGGTTGAAATGCCAATATCACGAGGAGTTTGATTTATGTTGTTTCAAATATATAGTTTTCTACAGCAAATACACACTACCTGGAATTCAGCTTTTCATTCTAACGATAGTAATATTACTTAACCATAGAATACAATAGAATCCCTAAATTATACTTTAATAAAGGGAGGAAAGTATAGTGTAAGTTCTTTCGGAAACTTCTTGTTAAATATTGTACAGTACTCTCAAAATCAGATGCAGTTATCATATATGGTGAAAACAGTACTTTTAATCGCATTGCAATTCATATATATTTTAATCATTTGTCAGAGTAACATATCGATGGCTTAGCGCAAAAGTAGCGAATATCCAAGATGCAAGTTATGAGAAAAAGCTAATTTAGTGGGAAATGTCCCTCAAAACTCAGGAACAATTCCTGGAAGTCTCATATTCTCTACAGATATTGTCATTGGGGTATACTACAATGGCATGGGGTTAAAAATTTGATTGTTGCATTTTTCAAGCAGTTTTGGTCGATTCGATAGTTTGGATCTTACAGAAAGTTTGTGCCATTGAGATAGCTAAGGAAGAAGTAGCAAATGTGCAGATTCGCCACTTCTGTCCTTATTAAAATTCATCACAACCTCCTTAAATGCTTGACCAAACTAGCGAACTACACTATTAGTTACGTTCATTGTTAGGGATTGACTAATACTAGCATCAGTATCAGCTAATATCCGTATGGTATCGGATCGGAAATCGAAGCGGATACCGTTCTTTCCATTTTGGCCAAACCAAAGCGGTAAATCGCTTTGAAACTTCATTGTTCAGTAACTTTGGAACAAAAACAGATAGAAACATGCAATTTGTGACATTTTAAACTAGAAATTGATTAGAATAATCTTAGATAATTTTTGATAGTGTAGTTTTAAGCTAACATTTTTCAATTAACAATTTATCCAAGATGAGAAGGTTAGAGAAGGTGAGAAGGTGACAATGACCACGTGGCGTCATCTAGAGACAAACTAGTGAATACAGGCACATTCACTAGTTTTATCACAGAAAAGTGTTCAGTCAACAGAGATGAAACGGTCAAAGTAGCGAATATGCACATTCGCTTCTATTGCCATTTAAGTTTTTTAAAAAGGGTACTTTTTCGCTAGTTTAGGTCCTAAAATCACAGGAAATATGCCATTTTGAAGGATTTGCTAGTTTTGCCCTACAAGAAGGCTCTTCGAGACACCTATTCGCCACAAAAAGCTAATTTTGTATTTTACTGGATATTCGCTACTTTTGCGCTAAGCCATCGATATCATCCTCAATGAGAGTTTTTACTAAACTTTGTAACCGATTTCAGTTTGTTCATATCTGTGGGTTGTTATTGTGGGAAATAATTAAAAAAGTAATTATCAAATTAATAAACCTAATTCAGATGCTTAATTGTCCTTGATGAATAACGATGTTACCCAACTTTTTAGTTTAGTACATTTTTAAAGGAAAGGTTACAAGGTTATATTCAGCACCATCACGAGAAATGCAGATTTTTTTATAGTTTACAGAATATTCAAGTCATGAAGTACGAACTGAGAAGTCTACGATTGAACGCTCTTGTTATATATTTTTTAAACAATTAAAAATGCAAGATGTAATATGTTTTGTAAAGGAATGATAAAAAACTATCTTAGGTATTTCCAAATTATTGTTGAAAATAATTAAGTAACAAGAGCGTGATTCTAAATAATAGTGATGATATAATTAAAAATTAATCCTCCAGTGTTTTAAAATTTTTCAAATCCTCATAAAACATGTAAACTTTTGTAAGTTGGATTTATTCAATATATATTTTTATTCTTTTCTTAATTAATTGCTTTCTGAAATAAAAAAGTAGTTGTAAAAGATTTTGTGTTTTGGGGAAAAATGAATTCCTGTCCATTCAGACATCTTAATCGTGAAATTCAAAATTTTAGAAACATGCAGAATTTTTTAGTTTTAATAATACTTTATGGTTAACCTAAAAGCGAAAAGTTGCAATAAAATATTTAAAAATTCTTAAAAGAGTCTTTTCGTCCTAAATTTTCTAACTAAATTTTCAAAGGGGAAATAAAATCGTAGAAAGGTCACTTTTGTAATGTAGAATGGATTGAAACTATCTCGGGAAAATTGGCTGCGTTAGCAAGGTCGTACAGTCCAAGAAACGAATAATTTTTTACTATTTTGCAATATAAGCATTTCTATTCCAATTGCTACAAAGACTATGCTCATAAAGTTAATTTGTCTGTGTATATGCTCTTTATACAACTGTACATAATGTTCATAGATAACCAGGGCCGTCGCGTGGGCAGGGCAACCGGGGCGATCGCCCTGGGCACCGCGGCTAGGGGGGCGCCGCGGCAACGGTAAAATGAAATTTTTTTTTTTTTTTTGGTTGTTGAATTGAAGATTGAGGGGGCGCCTGATGAAATCTTGCCTACTGCGCCGCGGCTAGGGGGGCGCCGCGGCAACGGCAACATGAGATTCCGTTTTTTTTTTTGTTTTTTTTTTGGTTGTTGAATTGGAGATTGAGGGGGCACCTGATGAAATCTTGCCTAGGGCGCCGCGGCAACGGCAACATGAGATTCCGTTTTTTTTTTGGTTGTTGAATTGGAGATTGAGGGGGCGCCTGATGAAATCATGCCGAGGGCGCCGCGGCAACGGCAACATGAGATTCCGTTTTTTTTTTTTGGTTGTTGAATTGTTTTTTTTTTTTTGTTGAACCTGGAGTTTCGTTGGGTTTTTTTTTTTTTTTGGTTGTTGAATCGTTTTTTTTTTTTTGGTTGTTGAATTATTTTTTTTATTTAGTTGTCAAACCTGGAGATTCATTGTGTTTTTTTTTGTTTTGTTGTTGAATTTTTTGTTTTTATTTGTCGAACCTGGAGATTCGTTGTGTTTTTTTTTTGGTTGTTGAATCGTTTTTTTTCAGTTGTTGAACCTGGAGATTCGGTGTTTTTTTTGGTTGTTGAATTCCTTTGTTTTTAGTTGTTGAACCTGGAGATTCCTTTTTTTTTTATGGTTGTTGAACCTGAAGATTCCGTTTTTTTTTTTGATTGTGGAATTGGAGATTCAGGGGGCGCCTGACGAAATCTTGCCCCGGGCGCCAACAAACCACGTGACGGCCCTGTAGATAACAATTGGAGCCAATTAAAATTATATGTTTGAACTCCAAAGGGGTTCTTTTCATTAATTTAGTGCCAGATAATAACACAAATTCTTATAAACTATACATTCGAAACTAAACATGGAAATACATTTCTTAGAGATTAAATACCATTGAAAACATTTCAGCTTAATGCTATTTAATTAATTTAATGTCGATTTAATTACTATTTTCAGAAATGGAAAGTTTTTAGTTTATTTCAGCAGATATTTTTATTTAAAAATAAATATAGAATTACTGCTGTTTAATATAAAAGTTCACTATGAGTATTTAGGTAAAAGGACAAGAATTCTTTTTAATTCCATCTGTAGAAATTGTTTATCTATGATCAAAAATTTACGAAGTTAAATAACTATACTTTTATAACATTAAAACATTAGAATAACCAGAATACAATGTTAGACAAACAATATGATGGATAAAAACACAGCGATAACATTTAAGATACATTAAATTTCTTTTCAGGTATTATTTATTCTATTGATAAACCTTTAGATCGAATATAACCTTAAGAATCAATGTTATGCCTACTTTCGTAGTATCGTGAGCCAGTGCAGCTCAAGTGTGTGTATGTAGCTTATGCAGACTGATTAAATATTAAATACCCATAGGCAATAAGTTATTTAATACCCAAATACATAAAGTAAATTTATCTTGTCCTTATCCTCGAGTCCTCTGTCCTCTAAATAAAAGATTTATTTAATCTCTTCTTATTCTTTTAAGTATTATATAATTAAGAGTATTTTTAAGCCGATATTGTATCACACAGATATTTTTATCCTCTTGAATATTCGAAGCTATTTCAATATTTAAAGCGGATTAATTAATGTAGAACAGAAATGAAATTTTTTTCGTTTTATATTCACTGTATATATCAATTTAAAAAGAAATATATGATTTTTGCTTCTTAAAAAAATAAAAGAAAATGAATAAATTTAAAGAAAACAATTTGAAGTTAAGTACGATTTAAGTTCTGGGATGAACTTTTTTATTGGTAATGTCAAGTTCTCTAGAAGTTCTGGATGTAACTACTAGATCTAAAATATGTTCAACTACATCATCATATCTCATATATCTCTTAATGGGGTCACCTGATGGACTTATTTAGAATATTTGTTAGAGAAAACGATAAAATAGATTTTAAAACTAAAAACCGGAATATAATAATGAGATTTAGCTTTCATTTAGGAAACACATTCAGATGCTACATTTGATTTAAAAGTAAAAGTTGGCTGTAGTCAAATTTGAGTAAAGAATGCATGTGTTGTCTTTGAATTTGGGTTATAAGAAGATTCCTACAGCGTTTCAGAATTTATTAGGGGAAGAAACACATACACACACAAATATACAATCTGATTTGAGGTGTCTCATTTATCTACGAAATTAGATTTAAAATAATAAGAAGCAATTTCGAATCAGAGGAAGCAATGTCACTCCTTCAATTCTTAGCACTGAGCTACAATAAGTCAAAAGTTATTTTTATTCAGACATACTCAAATATTACTAGACAGTCAATTCAGATTGTTAAATTGAGTTGTATATTGATTTCAGTTTCAATGGACTATATTATTTGAAAACGACATAATGCGTTTATTTATTGTGTGAAATGCCCAATCTGACAGCTCTGGATGATTGTCTCTACAAGCATTAGTATGTTCCTTTAACCGTTCCTTAAATGATCTTCCTGAACTTCCAATATATAACCCCCCACAGTCTCTACATTTCAATGTATAAATTACTCCCATTTTGTGCAATCTGTTGATTTTTTCTTGCCTTCTTTTTTTGAATAATACGTTTCCCTTATAAAATACTATTTTAATTTTGTTTTCTTCCAAAA